>JBAJNP010003840.1:0-36961 GCA_036877545.1 Yasuhikotakia modesta
AAAAAAAAACCCAACCTACTGGTGTCTTTAAATGTGTCATTGTTTCCTACAGCTGACAACCAGCTCGAACCCGAGGAGAAGCAGCGAGAGGCGAACCGTCTCCCAGAGCTCCGTCTGGTTCTGCTGGGCTGGAGATGGCCAGGTAAAAGCTTAACCGGCAACACCATCCTGGGCCGCGAGGAGTTTCGGCTGGAACGTGCATCTGAATTCTGTGTGAAGCGTGAAACCGAAGTGAACCAGCGTAAAGTAATGCTTGTAGACACACCTGGCTGGTTCTCTGCCCAGACCACACCAGGGGATTATCAACAAGAGATGGTCCAAAGTGTTAGCATGTGCTCACCTGGTCCTCACGCGTTCCTTCTAGTCATACCTGTGGGAATGTTCACCGAAACGGACCGAGCTCGTATAGAGGAGAATGTGGCGCTGTTCGGAGAAGATATATGGAACCACACCATAGTGGTGTTCACCTGGGCCGACATTTTGAAGGACAAGTCCATAGAAAGACATATACGAAGAGAGGGTCGTGACCTGCAATGGGTGGTGGACAAGTGTAAGAAAAGGTACCACGTTATCAATAACAATATTTTCGGGGAGCACCCACAGCTGGCCCAGCTGATGGAGAAGGTTGAGAAGATGGTGGCTGAAGAAGGTGGGTACTTCACCCTTAAGAGCGATGAATCCAAAATCCAGAGTCAAGCCCAGAATGACAACCTGAACAACAGAAGTGTTAAAGAGAACAGGGAGCTCGGTGCCAGACCCAAACAGAATGGTTCATGTAACTCGCTGCGGGCCATGGACATAGACCCTCCTCAGAGTATGTGAAACCCCAGTGAATGTTCTAGATTGCTATTCCGATTTGTGGCATACAGTAATAATAATATATAAGAATTTGTATCTTGTAATATAGCATTTTTAATCTCTCTTTAATTATATATAGTATGTATAAACAGTTTCATACATACACTGGTTGTTTTAAATGGTTTAAATGGTTCTACTGCAGCAGGTGATTAAACAATATTGTTTGCATTGTGTTTTTATGATCTTTTTAAATTTTTTTTATTAACAGGTTAAATTAAAGGAGTGACTATAATGATTTATGGACGGTGCTGCTTTGTTCAGTTACCTCAACTCTAAATTACTGCTGAAATACCCACAGATCTTTGACTTAATTACTTCAGGTCTCTACCTTAGCATGGAACCTATTGAATTTACAAACAATTCACGTTTGTGTGTAAGTAAACATTCAATACTAATTGAAATGATGTATACATGTCACTGTGAGCCGTGTCTTTGTCAAGTACTCTGCAATTTATGGTGAATATTGAGAGAATATGTTTGTTAGATGCCTGACAGAAACACAAATGAATTGCACTAATGAATTAAACACATACCAGTGCCCTATAGAAATGCCTACACTAATTCACCAATAGCAGTTGTGTGTCAAAATGGATTAGTTACATTGGTTACTGTTGCTAGGGTTTTACAATTGGTCCAAAGTCATATTGTTTCATATTTGTTTCCAGTTGTGCTTAACGCACATTTATAAATGTTATGAATATTACTATTTTTAAATAGTATTTTTATTACTGTATTATTGTTATTTGAGTGTATAAAGTGTTTTCATGCATTGATTTTTCTTTCTAGCATACTGCTGTTTTAAGATTGCTGTTGTGTCTCTTTCTAGTTATGTCGGACAATGTTTCAAAATTACAGGCCAGAATGTTTTATTTTTAATCACATTTCATTTACCATTATGTTTTTAACAGACTGAGAATCATAACGTTAATGTATAACTATAAATCATTACAAATGGTCAATGTTTTCTGTTATTAATGTAATCAATATAATTACATTCCATGTAATGCATTGAGATTTCTGACTGCTATAAAAACCTCGTAATCAGATCAGTCTGTGTGACCTTCCATTTCCCGTAACAGGTAACATTTCCATTTCTAGCACCTGTTTATTGTTATTTTCACTGATTGTTCATTTTCACACATGAACTGGTTATAAACAGTCCTGACCTTTATAGCTTTGTGGATTTGACGCCAAAACAAGATTTCACTCAAACATTATTGCTGTGGGTGAAACGTGCTATAGTGTATTTAGGTTAAAGATTTTTATATTATAGGTTTTATTATAGTCAAAATATTCTAATTGTATTTCTATCACACAGTAATGTGTATTTTTACTAATAAACTAAAATATATAATAGTAATATAAATGTTATTTTAGATAAATAGATGAAAAAATATGCGTTTGTTGCATTTGTTACAATATAGTTACTGCTTTTAAACACAAGGTGGTGACATTTGTCATGGTATAAACATTGAAAATGTATATTATACATAGAGAGCATAGTATTGATCAATTATTTTGCCCTCGTCTGAAATATATGTACAATATTCCACATCTGCAAAATAACACAAGGCTTCATTTCATTTAAAAAAAGAAATTTTCTTTTCAAACTCTCTGTTGCATGTGCAAAATATTTATAACTGTAGAATGGTGAACAAATCTATAGTCCATTAGGACTGCTATAAATAATGGACCATTTGTCCACTAAAGTGCTTCTGATATATCAAAATCAATGTACGAGCCCCCATTGATATAGATGCTCAGAAAAGTTATCAAAGCACATCTACCGCTCTAATTTCAGTCAGGACAGTACTTAAGTACTTTTTACTAGAGTTGTTGTTAAATTTTAAGGGGCCCAGGATGCAATGTTTTGGGTAGAGGACTACAGAGTACCTTAGTGGACCCAGTCCAGGGTTCAGCTTACTAAAAAACAGCCCTGCTCTTAACAATGGCTCTTCCAAATAAATCTCTAGGAACATTCCAGGTTCCGAGCCCCAGCAATCCTTCTTTTAAAGACATTGTGTTATGATCTTGGCTTTATAAATAGACCTTTCATGGTTGATTCACTGTGTTTCCATTTAAATTAAAGTCTGCCCGGACAACTGCAGCTTTGTGAAAAAACAGGAAAATGACACACAACCATTGCAGACCTAAAAGACAAAACACCCACACACATAAGATTCATTTAATTTCTGAATAAAACAAAATCTGCATGTTATAGTCTGTAATTGTGTGATGAATCACCTCACCATGTGATTTTCATTAAGAAACAAGACATTTGAGGCCTAAGCATCCCTGTAATATAATTTATAGCACAACTCTATGTAAACAACCAGAGTATATTTAGATTAAAAACATTGAACATAATAGCTTTTGTTATCCACAGGCATGTTTAAAGTTCAGCTACACATTCAAGCATGACCTCTGTGTTTCCCATTCATTACACAGGCATGTGTGGTATATCACTCTGCCTGTACAGCAGATTATATATGTGAGGGTGCTTCACGCAGGCACGTTTACACAGATCTCACATTTCCTGTTCCAGGTCTCCTGGATTTCCGTAGTTCCTGAGCCATTAGGTTCTGGATCCTGAAGCCATTGTAACAGACTATTTTTCAGCACGCTGAGTCGCTTCTCCCTTCCTCTCTGGACTAGGAAGGGACCCGTGGGCAGCTAGTATTCAAACGCACATTGAACTCACCAAAGAAATATGGCACTGAGACACGGGTTAATATGAACACAGATGGGTGACCAATACGGGAATATACTATTTTCATGTGATGAATTAATTTTGATAGGCAATAAGTAGGTAAGTTTGTCTTCTTTGGAAAACTTCTTTGGAAAATTTGGAAAAGCATTTTAAATTTTGGGGGTGTTATATATATATATATATATATATATATATATATATATATATAAAATGTCTTGGAAAGTCACTTAGAGCTACAGTACTACCTGCATTGAAAGTGTTCACATATTTAAAGGAGTCCTTTGACCTTACGGCTCTGACAATGAGTACTGGGTACTAGTTAAACCTAAATATTTATTAAACTGTTTATTAAAAAGAAACTGTTTACAACTGCTGAATAATGTACTTTTTTATTGTTCCGTTTATCACATTGACTGTATTTTAGTACTTTTATCAGTTCGTTTAGTTAGTTTGGTTTTAACAATCACTGCAAAAAACACTAACGCATCACTTTTTTTGTTTTGTTTTATAAAGAAAAGTGCATCATCCCATGCAATCTGTATTTAACAACTTGGAGCTACACGTTGAAGTCATGAGATCTTCATCTTCCCGCTTGAGTTTTTCTACAAAAGAGCCTATATGGAACCGGTAAGACATTTTATCTTTAAGCACATTTACCTTCAGATGCCGGAAAGCAAAAGTATAAACAGTCTAACATGTGTTAAAAGTTTGATTACAACTTTAGCATCGTACATGTCACATGCAATACGACATTTGATCTGTAAGTGTCGCACTTGTTACATGAACCATTTGTTACTTTAGCTAGTGACTGTTAGTTATCTAGCTACTATAGTAAGTGCTATAATCGGTACCTCACCTTAGTTAATAAACTTGTATGATTTATTTAGTACTAGTACTACACCTTGCATATATACAGGTCAGATCAGATCAGTTAGACTAAAATTATAACAGCTATGACAAAAAATAATATTTACTTATTTTAAAACTTCTAATCTAAATCCTCTTGTGTGATACACGAAAAGCTTCTCTCTTATTTTTGCTTTGGTCCTGGGGCTCATTTGTCTTTTTAAGGACGTCCCCAAACGTTTTATATACATGGCGAACATCGAGGGGTTTTATTTAGCAGTTTTACATGCAAAACTATATCTATGACACTTTTAACATGCCATCAAATCATATCTGTCGCCTATGGAGCCAGTGTGTGAGTGGGTTTGGAGTGTGGAGGCATGCGCAGAGGGGTGGGTGGTGAATGTAGAGCAGAAAGCGAGTGTNGTGTGTGTGTGTGTGTGTGTGTGTGTGTGTGTGTGTGTGTGTGTGTGTGTGTGTGTGTGTGTGTGTTGGTTGGTTTGCACGGATGTCATACACCGCGTTGCGCATTTCACACAATTGTAGTTCAGAGAACGATCGGGCTGACAGACACTTAACGGAGTACGCATGCATGCGCAAACACACATGCACGGCAAAATCATTGTTGGTTGTAAACATCACGCGGGCGAGCGTTATGTGGGCATCGCTTCACGGCGCGCGCTGTTGGAATCGCATCTAAACAACTCGAATTAACTCTGAGCATCTCTGAAGGGTCGACGAGGTGCCCCATCTCACCCCAGTCCCACGAGGAACGGCTGAAAGCAAAAATAACGGGTCTCGTTTTCCGGATGAAGAATCGTTTAGCGCGTGCTAGTAGTTTGTTTTGCGCGTGCTGCAGTAGGCGTCATCTCACGCACCGTTAGCTCAGCATCTACACGGCCGCGGAAGTTTATTTGCTTGTTTTTCTCTTTCAATGAGTTTGGTCGTCTGAACAAACATTTCTATCTAATCTCTGAACGAAACTACGCTTTAGGATGCCAGATCAAATATCGGTGTCGGAGTTTCTGTCGGAAACAACAGAGGATTACAACTCTCCCACCACCTCCAGTTTCACCACCCGCCTGCAGAGCTGTAGGAACACAGTCGGTGTGTTAGAGGAGGTAAGAAACCGCCTGCTTTTCCCATGCAGTAATGCATTACATTTGTTTACGTTGCATGGATGCATAGCATCATTTTGCTTTGGAATATTGCACCTTACTGCGTTGATACTTTGCATTTAAACAACGTTTGTTTATATTATTGCACCTCATTGGTCTGTTGTGTATTTGAAGTAGATACTCTATATTGCATCTGTTTATACGTTGTCACTGTATTTTTTACGTAGTACGTAGCATTAGTATTCATATTTACAATGTTTCACAGCATTAAGACATAGTAACAGTTTATTCTGGTACTTTGCATTAGTGTAATGCATCTGTTTATATTGGAGCAATGCAATATGCTTACAGTATGGGTACATGTGCTGATACATGCATCTATTTAAAATGCAACAGAATATTGCAGCTGTTTACATGCCTTTGTGTTGACTTTATATTGCATTGATACTGCATTGCATTAAAATATCTGAAATGCGACAGGCAAGAAACAACAGTCTGCAGTGGGGGCTGCAGTTTGTTCAGCCAGCTGGTCCGGCTTCTGATTTCACAGATGAATCATTGGGTGTATGACCAAGCTTTCAGACTCATATCTTGGCTGGATCAGATTGTTTTTGAGATTCATAGCAATTGACTTGAAATGGGTGATTGCAGCTAAATGGATAATTAAAGTGCATTGGGAACTGCAGTCTGTCATGCATTAAGACATGCGCCACTTTTAATGCAAATTGGAACAGTAACCTGCTGGGATTCTGAAGGTAACGCTATGGCTGGCCATTTCCGTAAGGCAACCGGAGACAGTCTTGTGTACTGAAGTTAAATGAGAGGAAATTCAATTGCTGTTTTGTTTTCCTCTCATGCCGTCTTTAGTTTACTTCAAACCAGTTGTTGAGTTTATTTGACATGCTTGTGTTGTTAAAAACACAGTCAGCTATTGTTAAAACAGCTGAATACTTTAAACAACCACTCCAGTATCAAAATAAACTATTCCTCCAAGATTCTCATATAATAAAAACTAATTTTCTCAAATTTTCTTTGTTAAAGCCCAATTCCATTCTGCCTGGTCAGCTAGACACTTTTCAGACCAAAAATCTGTCACCACATGTACCACCAGAAGATTTGTGGCATCTCAGTATTTAGCACCATATTATCACACCACTTCTGCTCATATTTGCAAGACAGGAAGCTGTTTTTGAACAGGGAGTGATGAAATATCACTTACTTTAAGGTCCACTTCCCTTTTAAAGACATTGCATTGCTAAAGCAATAGAGGTGGACTAGCAGGGTACTTGTATCCCGTTTCTTTGAAATTTTACCCTGGTGTGAAAACAGAAGGATAAAATGACAGTTTACAGTTTTGTAAATGCTAACAAAACAGATGAGTAACAGTGACTTCCATCAGATAAGATTCCATGAATGCACTGAATAACTGTCCTAGTCGCTCATTGTGTCAGTGTGTATGTCCAGCTATTAATGTTGACATTGGAGATGAGGAAATTCCACATAGAGCCAAGCTGCCAGTTGGGTTAGTCTTGTTATCTGGGCCACATTGAAGAGTTTAACTGTTTCATATGCCAAAGACCGCAGGTGGTTTTCAGCTTTGCATTTCTGTTTTTTAAACAATCAATGACATTGTGTGAAAATGATCTGCTTTGCCTGTTGGATAGCCAGAAAGTTTCAGTAAAATCCAAACATTGTTAGGATCAAATCTGTTACGCTTTACAATTCAGTAGTTAACCGGTGTTTGTTTTAAAGAAACTGTTTATAGTTGAACACAAAGGGGAATTTCTGTTTTTTCCATACAATGACGGTTTATAGTTACCATTTCTTTTAAATGTCAAAACGCAGTCACTGTGGGGAAAAAAGTGTGCTTTTGTGTTTGAGTAAAAACAAAACAACAGGAGGTAAAGTAAATAATTGCACAGTCTTTGAAGATCTTACATGTTGTCATCATTGCATTTATTGAAGCAGTCATGCATTAAACACTTAGGACATTTAGGATCTGAAACAGTGAGTGTTGTGTTTCTGGTGGTATGTTGATGTGGTGGGCCGGCATGCTCTGATGTTACAGGCATATGGAGAGATGTTGTGCTGAAAGCTTACAGCTTGGTCTGATGCTTTATTCTGTTATGTAACACCCGGAGCCAGATTGCGCTGACTGGAGGCCAGACAGAAAACAACAGAAACACAAGAAACAAGGAGGGCAGGCTGACAGGGACTGATGGAGATTGGTTTATGTTAGGGGTATTCAGCAGTATTAGCATGCATGTCGCCATTGGCACACGCGTAGGGTGAGAAATTATTCTGTATGTGTAATGGTGTTTATTGGTCTTTGTTTTAAAGTGCGTTCCACACTAACTTTGCAGCCTCTTGAGCCATGAGCAGTGTGACACTTCACTTTAACTGAGCCATGCAGCATGGATAGGCAATAGTAAGCCACTGGACAAGAAAACTGTTGTGTGAGGAAACCGCATATGCAGTGTGTCATGCAGTGTCACTTATTCACATGCTGGTGATGTTTGCTCTTGTTTTAGTCAAATCAAATGGGATTTTAAACACTCATACAAAGACACGGCTGTAACATTGTATTGACCAGTCAGCAACCAGGCCAGAACAATAGATTTAGCTCTATATAGGTCTATTTTCTACACATTTATAGCTAATTACAAGTTATGTTGTGTTTAGTGGAACAGTGTTAACAGAACTGAACGTCAAACACAAACTTTATTGTCACCTTGAGTACTGACAAGTATGTACAATTGGACTTGAAGCTTGTGTTGTGTTGTATTGTATGTGTTGGCCAATCATTTGCATCAGTGTTTGTGCACTTGCACAGTGTATGTTTATGAGAATTTCTGAGAAAAAAGGGAACATAAGGGAGAATCTAGCAGAATCTAAAAGCCAGATCTAGCAGCCAGAGATCTGCTTTTCATCTAAATGAAGCCCGCATGTCCAGCAACATACTAGCGTAAACACAGCTTAGTGCTCGTGTAATGCTATATCGAATGACCTAATGGTTTCAGCCACAGCAGATAGACTTGCAGTTGAATGACTGTCTGGTTTTATTGGATATACATGCAGATACATGCAGGGGGTTCACGTGTTTCTTACCTCACGTTGTGAGGGTGGGGGGAAAAGTCACTGGACACTAATCGGCCCAGACAGTCCGGCACTACAGGAGGCCTCTCAGCATCACGCCATCGCTGTCTGTTACCATCATGTGTCAAAAGGTTACAGCAAAAGACAACAGTTGGATCAGAGAATTGTACAAGCTGTTTACTGCGTTTCCTGTCACCATTGTAGGGCTCAGCGATTTTTCTGAGGGAAGGGTTTTTTCCTCTGGTGTTGTCCGGCTAATACTTTGCTTTTTTGGTAATATTTGCTTGCCCTGACAACATTTTTTGCCGTTTTTGTATGTTTAGCAGTGCTTTAAATTTGTATTTTCCCAATAAATGTTAGGTTTCTTTACAAGTGGACTTTATATATGCATAAATTTGTGTTAGCTGGCTAGATAATGGTGCAACAGCTATGTAGAATACAACACAGTTTACAGGATATACATGCATATAAAAGATCAATGAATGTAAAATTTCTTTTGACAGTTCAGTGCTGGTTCGAAAGGTCAAGCGGCTGTTCTGTCAACCGGCCCGAAACTCTCACACCAGCCCTGGGCCAGTGGCCTTCCTTATTTGTATGACTTTGACTTTATCTTGACTGTGTCTAATGCTCTGCGTCCTGTTTTTCTTGACATATCCAGTTTTCAAACCTGACCATGTTTTTATGTAATGCATCTCAGTTGAAAGGTCGGTGGATTTTAGTTCCTGATTTTGTATGTGATGCATATGCATTGTTATCAAGTGTGCTCATTTTTGCTCACTTTGTAGTCTGACGCTTCCCTTATTACTGAAGTAAATTGTAGAGACACAAGTAATTCACTGCACTATGTGGACAAAACACCAGCATAGTCAATCAGATTTGAAAACCAAATCAGGTGCAGTGTGAACAGAGTCAACAAGTGAATCACATTCAGTGTCATTAGTTGTTGCTGTTTTCTCTTTATTTTCTTACTTATTAAGATGTTCTGTCTTTCTTTACTGAAATCTAAACATGACCTGGTTTCTCCTGTCAGTGAGTAGAAAACAGTTCACATGCTAATTTCAGTCCAAACTAACGCACCGACATCTGTCGTGTTGGCAGACATCAACACATCTGTTACTAATGCAGGTTTTGTCAGAAAAGTGTTGGTTGGACCTTGACTTCTGGGAAGAGTCAGTTTACAGTGAATGGAAATCACATTTATGTATGTATATCATTTTATTTTGGTCACATAGTTTGTGGAGAAGACCACCTCAGAATGCATTGCAACAAATGTTAAATTGTCATGAAAGTAATTCAATGTGTCCTTTAAGCGATCGATGACATAGTAAAATGACTTTTTTGTTCATTTCTTCATTATGTGTGTTATTATTTTTATTTAATTGGATAATACAGCAATTACAAAATCATTATTTGATCGTAATCTGATCATTATTTTAACAATCCTTAGAAGGCAGCAGCCTATGTAGGTAGTAAGGGAGCTAAATATGTTTTGGAGTGGATGAAATATCTATATTACTTTCAATTACAGGCATATGCTCAGTTGACGTTATGTTCAGTGGATTAATGTGGCATAGGCTGTGACAAAGATTATAATGATATAGAATAACCTCATTAGAAAGAATTAACCTGCCGTATGTCAAAGCCAGCTATATTGTTACAGAGTCATCTTGTACATGGCAGCTTAATACATCATAGTGATTTTGCATCGTAATGTTTATTTCAATACTTTCGCTGTGTTAGAAATGTGAAACCAGAAAATGCTCAGAAATCGTATTAAACATCTTTTTAGTGTTGCACAGCACTTACCCTGGTACTCCTGAAACTTTAATGTTCAATAAAGCTTTGACGTTTTTTTGTAGTTAAAATAACATTTGTTATTTTTAATACCACTAAACTTTCATTCATGTAATTTGAACCGTATTTTATGTCCCAAGCATGTCGTTGCAATAAATGCTTGGTTCAGTATGTTCTAATTGGATGTATGTTTCTTTTATAGTGATGTCATGTTCATGTCTAACCAGTCACATTAAAGTGCACATCAACAGAGTTGCCCTGTCCAATCACAGCTCTGCGTGTGCACATTAAACGCCAGCTTTCTTAATTTGATTGGACCTCTCACTTTTCATCAACATTCTATTGTTGTCCTGTCACAGAATGTCGGCTTTGTTTATCTGCGCTGCAGACTGTGTGCCTTACGATGTTTTGGCGTTACCAGGAAAAGTCCATTTTATGAATCACCTCTCTGGCTGGCTGCCTCCTCGCTCTGTAAGCCACGGACTAAACGAAAACCATCTGTTGGGCGGCATGTGCACAGAGCGACATGACTGTAGCTGCTCCGAAATTCGAGCTAAGATCACATGACACTGCTTGTAAGAAAAGCCCTAGTAAGGCGTTAGCGTGTTTCGGTCTCAAACAATGAGCCAGTCCTTCGGGACTTTTTGAAGAATTCGTTCCCAGTACGATGTTCCCAGTACGGGGCCATTTTTGTAGTGTAGTGCTGGCACTGTATAAATCCACCAGAGGTTAGAGCATTACAAATTGTACTTATGGCCCTGGTCTGGTAAAAACAGGCAGAATTTCAGCTTTTATCTGGAATTGTGAAACTGAACCTGTAAAAGAATTGAAAGGAAAATGTTGTACAGGACATTTAGAGACCGGCTCATCAGAAAGGCTTGCGGTTGCCTGTTGGTGCTTCATGGGTAAAATAATTGGCCAATGTGAGGTATATACTTCCTCTTTCTCAAACGTTAACTTGGTTTGACAGTACATAGAGAATTGCTGTCAGGTTTCCAGAACAATAGTTCACTGGTGATTAATGATCCAGAAATGGGTCACAGATCTGTTGTGATAAAGACAGCTGGGAAAAATAAAGCTGAAAGCAAATAATGAAATACAGCTAACCTAAAATCGTGCATTGATAGGACAGCAAAATAAATATGTTTAAAACACAAACATACAGACTCATTGAACACATCTCATTGTTGATACCAGTGTCTCCCAAAGTTCTTCATTTAAGCACTTTTATGAAGACTTTTCTTGACAGTGTTTCAAACACAGCCTTGTCTCTTTCTCTGTTTCTGTCTTCTACTTTTTCTGTCTCTCTCTCGCTCTCTTGAGGACAGCTGTCTTTTAGCAGAGTCATTCCTCTGCGTGTTGAAAGGCTAAATTATGCAGAGGTACAGAGTGAATATTTAATGGTGTAACCTGAGGGCTGGAACAGTCTACAGCACCTCCACTGTGCCGGCTGGGCTCCTCCACACTGTACTGTGGTGACTTTGGACTAGTGTTCTACAATAGATAACATTAGAACCTATAAACGTGCAATATTACAAGAAATTAATATCCGTGAGCCTGGAAGAGCCTGTGAACCGAGATGACAGATTAATTACAGATCGCCTGATCCCTCACAATAATGAGAGATGAAGGGTTTTCAGTTTTAACTTTCCAGTTTTCAAAAGCACGTACCAATTATGATGTCATGAAATGTAATAAAGGTCTTCTGATGAGCTGTTGATGTCGTATTAAGAAATTGCTTGTGAAAGTTCAAAAGTGATGCAAAATGCATCTTCTAGTACTTTCTGAAATGAATTGTTCTGAATTATTTAGACTAGGGTTGTGTTTTGAAAAAACATAGATCAATGTTCCATTTATCACAATATTACATGCATCAATTCTTTAGATCCTTGAATTAATATTTTGATGTGAGCATTCATATTTTACTGTTTTATTAATGCAGAAACAGATCATCAAAATGGGCTGAAACTCTATAGGTGCATAGAAAGTGAAGTAAACCTTTGAAAGGAGATTGAAACTGATAACTCGCATTGTCTGTCTTTCCCACATTTTGAGCAGAAGTTATGATTTTGTGATGTCCTGCAATCTAAACAAACTCTGCTTCACTTTTTTGATGCCTTTTATATTGTTACCGGTAAATGATCCATGCTGAGATCAGTTTGTTTCATAAACAGAAACAATTTCATGGTTTGTTAAGTCTCTCTTTATTAAATTAAGACAACTTTGGCTGTCATTTTGATATAGAAATGTAATCTGCATGATGATCTCGGCATCAATTCACACTCTGTAAAAGCTGATTGTTTTTTTCCTTTGTTTATCAGGGCTCGACTCTCACTCCATTTATAACAGTCCATATCTCTGACCGCTCCACTGCCTGCCATCATTGTAGCTTTGGCAACAACAGAGAGGAGACCAGACAAGATCTTGAGATAGGGCTCTCCAAAAATAATCTGCATCCCTTCCTGGCAGGAAGTGATGTCAATAATGTGTAAAAGGAGACTGATAAATTGGCAAACCCACTCTGTTTGTCTCTTTCTTGTTTACTTTCCCATTTTACTGGACAACACAAGTCTAGAAAAATGCTTTCTGTGTCATATCCTGTTTTTTAAGAGCATCTGACTGATACCATCACTAAGAGACCGACAATTGACTACCAGTGGATTACTGATCAAGTAGTTCAGGTCTGCCGTTGATGTTAGTTAGTTAGTTTTAGTGTTTTAGTGTTTATTATGTTCACGGCCCCTGTTCATAACCACTCCTGTTTTGTACCAGTAAATGTGACCTTATGACCCGTAGCATGTTGCATCATGTAGCTTAGCCGCATGCTTTCATGCCCTTTGACCTTAGCCTTGTGCTAATAATCATGGCTCTGCCATGATTTGCTATAAAGAATCTAAACTGAAGAAGATTCTTCAACTGTGAATCAGTGGTTTGACCTCTCTGTAAAGTAGCTCACATTAGAAAACCACAGAAATGAAGGGGCCATTGAAACGTCCCATCTAGAGGCATGCGTCTATCCCTCAGGCTTGTGGAATGTATCATCTGTGGTGTGCAGGCCAAAGCTGGAATGTTATGAAAGCGGATCTATCATGAAGGGGGAAATATGGCCATGTGGGGTTACAAATGTTCTCATGAACTGTGGCCTTTGAAGCCTTCAGTAAAAAGGCAGCGCACCACAAAAAACCTGTGAATTCCTCGCTACAGATGCGACCGGGCTGGAGGTCCGACAGGGTGGCAGGCAGTATGATGGTGATGAGTGGTGCATGGCTGTGGTCCAAACTTCACAGCTGTGTTCTGGTCTTCTCGTGGCCCCTGCCAATACTTCATGCTGGTTTGAAACAGACCCCTGTGTGTTTGCTGGAGTGTGTGATGGAAAGAGAGGTCAGAGCCACTGATGTGGGCCACTACTGCTTATTTAATGTAGATGGGGTATTTGTTTAAGCTTTGTGGAGATTTGATCTATAACAAATGATTTAATCTGTTGTTCTTGGCGTGGTAGCTGAAGCAAGTACATTTAATGCGTTCTGAACTGGGCGTGGTTGGAAGGGCATTGCTATGCTGTTGCTAGTGTGTTCTCGGAGTGGTTGCTAAGGTGTCGTTAAGGTTTTTTTTATGCGGTTGTTTACTGTTCCAAGTCAGACAAAAGGCCACCCAAGTTTGTGTGACATTCTATGATATCTTCTTCAGTTGCATGCCTTCATGAATTTTGCTTGCATTAAATGGGTTTTGTTTGATTTATTTGGCATTGCCAGTGTATTAGTTTTCCAATGAAAAGAGTTTTATATACTTGTGGTTTGACTCTGATTGTCCCCCAAGATTGTCACTGATTGTGTGTTTATTGAATCAGGCTGTATCAAAACTATTTGAATAATGTGCTAAAATTGAGTCCAGGGTGGTAATTAACGTCAGTAAAAACCATTACGAAGGTCTTACCTCAGTGGTTTTAAAAGAAAAAAAAAGTCTTTTGCTTGGGATAATATTTTAATCTCATGTGGAAAACTGTTCTGCACTTCAAATTGTGTCAGCAGAATGATGCTAACATCAGACTTGCCCAGTGTTCACAGCTGAATTATGTGTGTGTGTGTCCATCATTTGAGAATGATGCAGTATCTGTGTGTCAGCCGCCTCACAGATGGTCGTCTCTGTTGCCCAGGCAACCATGCAGCGCAACAACTCCCTCGTGTCTGTGTCATCCCACACCACATGCTCGTCATGGCGTTCCAGAGCCAGACTCAGTCCTGCCGCCACGCTGGAGCCGCACTGAAAGCCAACAACCTCTATCCCTACATATACATTTTACAATTATGACACATTTCTATCCAATGCGACTTACAGCGCATTTTATCAGCGTGTGTGTTGTGTAGGAATTGAACCCATGACCTTGGCGTTGCTAGGCCACGCTCTTCCAGTAGTAGTGGTCGCTGTTGTATGTTGTGATGCAGGATTATTTAATTATGTAATTTCAACCCTGTATGAATTTATTGCTTTGTGAAGAAAAAGTTATTTTACAGAATGTGCTGGCTGCTCTTTTTTTATATAGTGACAGTGAATAGGGAATTCAATTTTAATTAGCTTTGTTTTATGCAGCTAAAACTCTGTTTCTCATTGCAGCTTATTCTGGCCAAGAGTCACCTACTCAGCCTGACCGTCATGTAAAGTAACCAATCGCAGTTAAGTTTTTAGATTCAGTTTAGGGGCGGACTGCGGTGTAGCTATTTTTATAGCCACCAATTGCCAGTTTTGTTATAATTGCCAGACAATGTGTGTGGTGGGCGGTACAGGGGTGCTGTTTAAAACTGGGAACGCAGTAACTGCAGTGTTGCTTTTTGTTTATTTAAAGATATCATTGCTGAATTGGTTTTCATGAGATTAATGTTTAAAAAAACATTCCTAAGTTTTGCTAAACTTTGTTGGTTGTCTGTAATATTAAACAGAAAACGGCCTAAATTTTTCATTTAATCAGAATTTGCAAGTCTCCTTAATGTTCTTTAATGTCTGATTGTGTTGGTTTCATCAGCCTCAATGCTGCTATTTTAGTTTCCTGTAAGCACTCATTATTTTTCAGCTCGACTAGAATAAAGTGGATACAGTTTACATGTGCCTGACGCACTGACAACGAAGTGAATTATTTAATGAATGCACATCTCCTCCCTGTTATCTATTAGTCTCTCTCTCTCTCTCTGTCTATCTCTTTGCATATCTCATGAGTTTTTTTGAGGTACATCATCAAACATGATTTGTATTGAGGCACTTCTGTGCTATTTTTGGCCTCTTACCTAACCTGACTGCACATTTGACCATAGGGACAAGTGTGGGCTGAATTATTGATGGCTTGAGTGTCTTGCATTCATTAAAGTGTTTCATTTTGGCCCTGTCTCATTTATTCCCACCTGCAGCAAGAGAGCTGCTGATAAAAGAGATCAGCCATCATGTGTTTTCTTATTTCCTGTCTCTGTGTTTGTCGTTGTGTCAGGAATCTCTATTCCCTAAGGATGTGAACACCCAGAAAAACAGGATGCAAGGGCTTCCAAACTTTGTGATTTATCACCTTAAATTGCTTCAAAGGCATTAATGAAATGAGTAACTTGGACCATCGATAAAGCTAAAAGGAAACCACAAATGGTGATGTCATATTCAAGATTGCAAAAGGAAAATGACATCATTATTTGATGCTGTGGGTGAAACGATTAGAGATTTGCACTACTACATATGTTCCAAATTTGAACTAGTCATTTGATTGCCTGTATCATCAGTTAACTAGTTACTTTTAAGAAGCTCTGTGTTATTTTAACTGGGGTGAGTCATGGGCACCACCAGACATATTGCTTAGGGACACAGGTCAAGCTAAATAAGCCGCATTGTTAGAAAATGTACTCTGTGTTTGTACAGATCAGAGACCATTTGACTTATTTGACTTACATATTTGTTATTTCTCACAGTTTACCATATTGATACTTAGTTATGTTAACCGTGCCACAGATTATAATACACTGTATTTCCTTGGGGCCTGACAGAAGTGATGTGAACCTCCTCAGACTGTCAGCGGTGTTGGACGGAGATGATTCAGTGGATACCTCCAGTCCTGCTGGTTATAAGACATCAACACAAATACACGTCAGCTGGTGACTCATCTGCATGCTCTGAAATAGCTTCTCCACAGATTGGTCCTCCTAAAGGTCTCATATATGGTGCCTTTTTCATGCCACTCTGTCAGCACTCAATCCCCAGTTCCCTAAAGGCATCATTTGTGAAAATGCCAGATGTTTTGCTAGGGGTCAATATTCAGGGTAATGTAAACTGCCATGCTAGTGCATTAGATATAGAAAGAGAGACAGACAAACAGATATAAAGTCAGACATGCATGCAGTCCTTAATCAGATTTGACATGTTTATACCCCCATAACATTATACACACAGGCACATATTTATTTGCCCTTTAAGGAACAGAACAAGAACACCAAGGAAAATGGCAACAATTTTTTATTTCAAACATGTAGATCTTTCCATAGAACAATTTTTTATATAGTCAATTTATATGTCTGTCAGGCATTGAAAAAACAAAAAAATAATGTCCTTTAGTAATTTTGTGTCATGTTTAATATCAGTTATTAGTCATGTCACATATCTGAAGTTTTATGTGCACACTGCACAATTTAAGAACTATGGAAGAAGTCGAGATTGTTTATAGATTTTTTCCACCCAAATCTGTCATGCAAAGCTGTTTTATGGCCTCAGAATACTTTAATGTGGTTTAAGAGCTTGACAGACTTGGAGAACTGCCTTTGTATTGTAAAATGGGTCTGCCTGAAGATTCTTAAAAAGGTATTGAGGAGAAATTTGAGAAGTGAAAGGTTTGTAAAGGACGGGTGGGATAGAGGGATCGGGGAAATGCATAGCAAGAGCTCAGGAAGTAAAAGCCTAGCTGCTGTTGCTAAGCCGGGATTTCAGCAGGGGTGGGAGTAAAGGCGGGTTATATCCATCAACTCCATTCTAATACTGGCGGAACCTGCAGTGGTGTTAGCCGAACAGCTGTGCATTTGTGTGTGCGCAGATGCTCATGGATCAGTGATTATCAGTAGCACCCCACAAGCCAGACGGATCTGTAGATGGGGAGACGGGGATTCCATCCACAAAGAAGATAATCAGGATTCCAACATCCGCACTGAGGAAAGAAGGTCACAGGGTTTGGCCTACAGGTTCAGGCTGAGCGTTGTCCTTGACTGATCCCATGTTGTGCCAAACAGATGCTACCCAAAGATGGAAAAATAAAGATCGAGCCATTTGTAAAGCAAAACGTATGCATGCAACAATGTAGGACTCACTGAAGGTGTTAATTTTGGACTGCAGGTTTAGAGAAGCAACACTCAAGCCAAGTCTTCATGTCAATTGGTTTACATCCAAGCAGGGTGCTGATAAAAGTGAATTTTACCCTTGTAAGTTCCTCCTTATTGTTTTAAGGAGTGACGGATGGAGACCGTAGATGGAATTAATGGATGGAGCCCAAGGCAGTTTCCTTAATATCTGTTTAGTCCAAACATTGCTAAGTGAACTCCATAGTGTGAAAGCCATTTGCTGGCAGCACTGCCAGTTATAGGGTCACAGTTTACAGACATCACAGATGGAGTTAATGGGGGGCATGGTTCAGAACTGTGTGAAGTCTGTGTGGCACATGGTCATCCGTGACCAGTCAGAATCCAGCAAGGTTAGACTCTCCAAACATTATGCCCAGACATGTATTATTTGGCACTGAGGTAAAAAGATTGGAATGACATACTCAAGTCAACAGGTCATGAATATATCAAATCTTTTAGCTTGTTAAGGTGACCTGTTCTGCTCCTTTTGTAGAGTTCAGATGTAATGGCTTCACCTAGAAGATGGTAAAATGCTAAACAAATTAAACTTAAGGGACAGTATTGCAAAGGAATAAATATGTTGTACACAGAAAGGACTTTAAAGAGGCTGAATGGGAAACTGGGAGTGTCAGAGACTCAAACGTCAATCATTCACAGTTCAAAAGAGGAATATGAATTTCTTTCCATTATCTGATAAACAATTGATCTGTAACTTTGACACATTTATGTAGTGACAGGGTTTCTAAGTTTGTTTTGGCCACCAATTGATTAGAAAGCTTACAATGGGACCTTTTAACACTTGCAGAGGGAAGCTATCAGCAAGTTATATTATATTTAAAGTATCAATATTCTCCTAAATTTTAGGTTTCCTAAAAGTGAAAACTGTATTTATGGTATTTAATTTTCTTCTAGTATGTTGGACACCATGACAGTCAGACATTGGGAACAGTGGAATACGGTTTCTTAAATATTGAACCACAGGAAAAAAACACATCTATCATGTTTGTTGCAGTATGTATGTTGCGGAATAGTTAGGTAGGGTTATATTTGGTTAGGAGATGCATCACATCTTGTGCTAGCCTTTCAATGCTCAGGGCGTAAACAGTGTCCGCTAGCGTTAGCTGGCTTTGAGTATGAAGGAGAAGATGATGCTGTGTAACCTAAGGCACCGGCTGTGTCAGCCTCACGCTGGATTTAGCATCTGGGTGGAGACGCTTGTGGAGGCTGTTGTCACTCGCCTTGAGGCTGCACCACAGGATCCATAAGCACTAACTTCCTCTTTAAGAGCACAGGCTTGTTTAGTGAGCTCCATCACAGCCCATAGAGGATAATTCACTTGGCCCTGTGAGACTGAACATGGCTGCTGTTGTAGCTTTTAATGTCATAGCGTTTAAAACTGTCTGACGATCTACATGTTTCTAAGCAACATCTTTAGATACATTGAAATGTGATTATGGATCTGATTATATAAATCATTAGTGTTTGCTTCTAATGCTTATTTCTTACTAATTATCTTATATGTGTGTGTTTGTGTGTATTTGTGTGTGTGCAAGGTGTGTTTTGGTAAAGACTGAAAACTTCATTGTACTGTTATGAAGTTGCAGGTTTTGCTTTGCATTTTTTTGTGAAGAAATGTGGTTTCTGAAAAATGGCTGTAAAGCATGAAATAAATCTTTTATACTTTATTTAAATTATTCATATTGTTTATACAACATTGTTGGGTAGCTGAATAGTTGGAACATTTTTTAAAACATTTCAGACTGTCCAGTTTTACTTTTGCTTTCTCTATAGGCTTTGAATCTTTTAATTTTTGTCTTTTGTCAGTTTATTCCTTATTATAAAGGAAACTTTCAGATGCTCTCTCTGTAATGTGCTATTTGTTATGCTGGTCTGTCTCTTGGCGGTTCCACTAAGATGCTGTCTGATTGATAGCATTTGTGTCTCCAATCTATAAAGCCAAAGCGACAGACATTCTAGTTTGACGATAACAAGGTTGTTCCACTTAAATAGTTTCCTGTTGCTGAATTCTGATAGGCCTTTTTCTTTTATTGTCATGGCATTAGGGCCAGAGGCTGCCAGTAACACAAAATATGGCTTTGAAAGCAGAATAAGTTGCTGTGGTTTATAGCTTTGAATGATAGCTTGATGGTATTGCATGCAGTTAGCATCTCATTGAAATGAATAGCCCTGAAATTCAAGCCACAGGTAGTAAGTGAGACGTTTAATGCTTTATATATGCTGTAGCCTCGTAGAACAATCTATTCCTTAATTATCTTTCATATTACAGTCATTTTTAATACAGAATAGACCATATTGGCTGTCACAATACCAAAATGTGAGTAGTCAAGCCACAGAAAGCGGCAAAGGTATAAAAATAGACACGCTATTTAAGGAATAATGGCTGTGCTGATAATGAATGCACATTGTGTGTGTGTTGCTGTACACAATAAGTGGCTTTAGTGGGAACATGCACCCTCCTCTCCATTATGCATGGAAAATCCAAGTGCTGATGTGCCAGGAGGATTAAGAGGATGTTAAAAAGCTGTTCTTTTGTTTCTTCCTCAACTATATTGCTGTCTTGCACATCCACACAGACCGAAACGCATGCAATTCTTCATAAAAGAAAAACAATGCTGTAGACACCCATGAAACAGACAGCCTGGGATTTGGCAACTTGGGCCTTCCGGTTTCTATTGAAAATGGTTGCAATTTACCTAGGAAAAGTGAGAAAAGTGGGAAAAGGAATATTCATTCACAATATGTCACAAAGTTTAAAAGCTCCATTATCAGATTAGTAAAATATGTCAAGAGACGTTTGCTCTGGGTGGAGTGATGTAGGCTTTGGAGTAAACTTGGTGGAATTCCAGAATTCCTGATTTTGGGAAAGCTGCGGTGCAATGGTCTCAAATTGTATCCAGAATTTACAGTAAATCCTGCCGCAGAGTTGGGCTGAAGTCTTCTTCAGTTAATTTACTGGAGAATTGAATTGGCTGCACTCCACAGGATGTCGAATTGGAATTTCAATTGGAGTGAGAATGAAAAGCAGTTTATGTAAATTTAAGCTATTCACACAACAGAGAAATTTCATCTATCACATGGTTTGGGATAAAACATTTACTTATTATCATTTATTATTTAATTTGTTATGCATATTTGTTTCCTAATACGATCTTAATTAGATCATATTTGTCTAATATATGAGCAATACTGTCAAAACAATTAGCGGCAATGTGGCAAAAATACCCCATATGTTTTATGTCATGATGTGTTATGAGTAATTAATATTAAAGAAACGATATCTGTATATCTGAAACGATATCTATAAACAGATCTATATATCTGTCTATCTGTCCATATGTCTGTCTGTCTATCTATATACTGTATCTACCTATACTTGTGTAGATTCTGATTTAAATTAGAAGTTTGCATCCTGTTTGCCTCATCTCAAATTCAGTTCTAAATTATGTGTGCACAGCAACTAAACAATGACTATATCTGTAACTGGATTAAATCTAAATATATAGGTATTGTGTGTGAATATAACAGTATTGTGACCAACCCAAAGGCTTGTGTGCTTATTCCAGTATATGGGAAGGAAATGCCTGCTCTGTGTTGACAGGATAAGACAGTAAGCAGGAAACATGTGGCAGCCTTGACCAGAGAAAAACTTTCACCTCTTACAGGCTAAACTCAGCGGTCAGCTGTGTTGTAGTGCATTTTATTCTTATCTGCAGAAATCTTAACATTGAAATGTCACAAGAATTTTCAGTCTAAGTAGTTAGACTTTACTAACCTTTTGATTATATATTGGATATTCCCTAAACACTGTTTTACATTATGTTTTAAAACCTGAATAGGTTGAAAAAAGCAAACAGATAAAATAGTATTCAGCTTATGTAACTGAGGACATCATTTTTGACTGAATGGAAATGCAAACCAGGCTCTTTGAGGTAGCGGTGAATGTTGTACTGTTCCATTTGTCAATCGTTGACCTGAAACATTTGAAATACATTGTTGAAACTGCAAATTGCCAGCTGAATGAACCCCATTTGTATGTCAGTGTTTTATGAGTTGAATGAACTGAGGGCATGCAAAATTGATTAGTTGTGCATTTATGTAAGAATGAATGTTAAATACATTTAACAAACTGAGAAGTTAAGATATATTAACTTATTATTATTATTAAGATATATTAACTCATATTAATCAATAAATATTGTGAGTATTTTGATGTTTTTTCTAGTAAGTGACTATGACATATTGTGACTGTGTGGGCAAAGATATTTTTTATAAACAGTCTCTGGAGATACATGGGTGTGTTTCTTGGGAATGCCATACAAAATACACACACACACACACACACACACACCCTCTTGGAGAATAATGAAGCAAGCAGTTTGTTTCACCTCAGTGTGGAGATCTGTCAGATTTTGGTGAGCAGTGAGGAGCTGAGCTGTCACCCGGTCTGTGTTTCCTGGCTACCGTAACAGAAACATACATCATTGTGGTTTTAATGCAGCCGGCACGAGATGGGAATATCATGCCATATTTCTGTAAACAAACATCTGTCCTTAATTTAATTGGCCACATTTCATCCAGGATTGTATTTAATAAATGTGCACATTAATCGAGCGGTTACGAGTGCATTACGCAGTCTCATTCAAATCGGATCAGATTTGTTTTCATCAAGCTTTGGGGCGACTTGCAATTGCAATAAACATCAAACATGATGTTGGGAGAAAGCAGGAACAACATTAGAAAGTCACAAAGGTGCATGTGGGTTTATAATGAGTCCATTGTTGCTTTTTTAATCAGGAACAGTACAATACATATGCAACAGTTGCTTCTGTGGAATACTGTTCGTTGAATTGTAACAACTCCTGAAATGCAAACATCATCTCTTGTGATACCTCATGGTTTCTTGTCTTGTAAAGAGGGTGACTGTGCACAAAAAGACAACAAATTAGTGATTGGAGGGTTTGTGCATGTGTGTATGAGCTGACTGAGTGCAGTACATCAGCCCAGATTTCTGATTAGGGACTTTTAGCACATCATGGCCTAATTAGCACAGCTTTGCGTGTAAGGTTTTTGCATGAATACCTGTCTATGTAGTCACACTCATACATTTGGCAGATGCTTCTGCGGTCTTTGCAGTGTATTCAGGCTGTACATTTCTATCATAACTTCTGTGGGAATTGAACCCGTGACCTTAATGTTGCTAGCAGTCCAGTGTATTGTTGTTACACAACTGGAGTATTAGATGCATCTTAATGGATTCCTCTGTCTGTTCTGTATCTCCACAGGCATTGGATCAGGACAGAACCTCATTGCAGAAGGTCAAGAAGTCTGTAAAAGCCATTTACAACTCCGGCCAAGGTACATCCACAACCACACACATAGTGGCTGCATTAAATAGATAGTTTACCCAAAACTAATTCACCCTATAGGTCATTCAAAACCTATATGACTTTTTAATGACTTTCATACAATGGAAGTCAATGAGTGCCACTGTTGTTTGGTTACCAACATACTTCAGAATCCCTTTAACTTAATGCAAAGAAGCAAACTTATCTAATTCATGTTCTTAGATATTTTCTAGACAGTGTCATGGATATGATGGCGTGTTGTATTGTTAGTTAAAATCAACGTGTTCACATGAGCTATTTACTTCCACCCCCACATCCACCCACCCACCTGTCTTTCACACACACACACACACACACACACACACACACACACACACACACACACACACACACACACACACACACACACACTGCTCTCAGGTGTCAGTGTTCCAGTATCTCTTTATTGAAACAAGCAGTAATACAGGATCAGTTTTTCTTGCAAAATACTATTGCATAATTATTATTGCACAGAAGTGTAGCATGTTTCATGCCGAAGATTTCTTTAGCGTGTTCATAAATGAAGCATAAATTTATCAGGCAGCAGATTTAATTTTCCAAATCCCATTGGTCAGAACATTTTAAAGGCTGGTTAGTTGGTTACTGGCTAACTAATATGGGATTGTACAGGGACAATGTCTGTATTGACATAAAGAGGGAACTATTACAAGACAGCATATGTAGAAAATACTAATTCAGTAACAGTTTACCCAAAAACAAACTTTTATCACATATTTATATTGATGCTGTTGTCAAAACAATAAAAGCACCAGATAAGTTTAAACATCATGTCTTTGAGAAAAACACAACTCATTTTACTACAGAAAGGTCTACAGGGACTGTACATTTTTTTCAGATGTCTGACAACAGATGCCTGCTTATATAACTGATCCTTTTGGGGAAATGTCTGAATATTCTGTTGAATATATAACTGCCTTTAACATATTTCACCCTACTGTAAAAGTCTGAGTTAACTGTTCATGTGTTCATATGTTCTGCTTTACCTTCAGATCACATTCAGAATGAGGAGACGTACGTTCAGGCGCTGGATAAGTTTGGCAGTAACTTCATTAGTCGGGATAATCCAGATCTGGGCACGGCCTTCGTTAAGTTCTCCACTCTTACTAAAGAACTCTCAGCTCTGCTCAAGAACCTGGTGAGTTCAGAAGATCCTGGAGAGCAGATCTTAAAACCAGAACGAAACTGAATGAGCAACTGATTTGAAAGCGTGGTTCATTTTCTGAGCTGCTAGCAGTGATGTTTGTTCCCTGAACATAGACTTGAAATGTCTACACTTTTGTAGGGTTGTGTTTAAGTCAAATATAAGAATGTTTAAAATGTGGCACCATTTGAGATCCTTTTAGACCATAGCAGCCTTTGTAAAAGATGTTAAAGTGCTGAAAGTGTGTGTGTGTGTTTGCGTGTGTGTGTGTGTTTGCGTGCGCATTTGTGTGTGTTTTCCTATGCATTTACACAGGTTGTAGAGTTCTCTGCGTTGGTGTTGAAGGTGGAATGTGTGAAAATTCTGTGTCTTGTTGATGCGTGTGAGTAAAAGAGCCTTTTGTGCTCTCTGCCTCTCTCTCTCTTCTGGCACAAGCGCGGAGACAGAGCCATAAATTCTGAGCGTAGGAGTTGCAGTAGCTACAGCGTGTCTCCTTGTCACCCCTCACACGCACACAAACACACACATTCCTAAATCACAGTGTGACTGCTGGCGGCACTGCAGAAGGGAAGTCGCATCCGCGCAAGAGGAGGTCTTGTGTTCCATCAGTGTACACCTGCTCAGTGTGTGCTGACAGAAAAGTCCCTTCCATTCTTTCCCCATTTATCACTTACTATCAGTTTATCGACTGTGCAGTTTTTTCATGTAACATGCTATGTGTTGGTATTTTACAGTGATGATTCAAGGAGTAGTGCAGTCTTTTTATATACATATATGTTCATGTAGCTTAACTGGTAGAACATTGTATACATTTACATTTTTTCATTTGGCAGACGCTTTTACCCAAAGTGACTTCAAGGTATACATTTTCATCAGCTCTTGTGTTTCATCAGCAGCGCAAATCCACAGCCCTTGCACTGCTGACACAATGCTCTACCAGTTGAGCTAAGGAATATTAGCAGAGCATTAGCATTAGTAGAGGAAAAGGTGGTGGGTTTGATTCCAAATGGGTTTGAATGTAAATGTGTATATGATGGTATTTGCAATTAAAAAATACTTAAGGAAAAAATATAATGGAAACAACCCATTCGACACTTGGCCTAATATCTCTGTTTCTCTTCTACAGAAGACTTAGTATGATACTTAGTTTGTATTGATACTTATACTATGTCTGACTTCAACCACATTGTTGTTGCAGTAACAGTTACTGTGGTAACCGGTGTTTTAGTCAAAGACTGCAGTAACCATGTTAGTTTGTTCATTGTTTTAATTGATGTGTATATGGTATTGCACTAGTGTGTTAATGTACATTTTTGTGCCACTCTTGTCATCGTTCTCTGATTCATTTCCTCTGGCACTCGTGTCATCAGTCTATCCCTTTCCACATCCCCCTCGTGAAGACCACAGCCTCTCCGGAACGCTGATAGTCTAATATAGACAGATTACACACCCGCTTGTCTCTTACATAGCAGCCTTCAGCATTCACGCTGTGTGGAAAGCCATGGAACTGTTGGCATTGTGCTGTGTGACTAATTGGTTTCTTCCTGCGACTGGGGACTTAAAAATGTGTTCAAGCACAAAATATTCCAGTAGTTGATAACATATAAACTGGGTTAAGCAACACTGACATAATTCAAGCTCTTTTGGTCGCCTCTATATCTCTCTTTCGCAGAAGAGATAGTTTGTTGTCTGGCTGTGGTGCTTTTAGACTGTGTTGGCACTGTGCTGTGGTATTTATCTCTGTGAAACAAGAGCCTCCATTTAGAAACACTGAAGAATACTGAGGCAGAGGAAATGAACGGAAATACTCGCTTTATTACAGCTTAACTTCCAACATTGTGCATTATATAAGCATATGGAATATTAAGGATTTAAGTGTTTCTGCTCTGTGTGTCTTATGTGTAGCTAGCTTTTCTGTGTGGCTGTTTGTGTCTGTGTTGTTCGTTTGACATTGGCATTGTCAGCCAATGGAGCTACAGTATTCGTTGCCTCAGACTCCTGGCTGCCACATGCATCGAGGAAAAAGACAAATTTTGCTATCTGCACTTTGACCTTACAAAACCTATAAAAGTCTCCCTTATGACAAATTTCTTTGCCGCCTTAAAGTGGCTTTTAGAAATTGTCTGTAGGAAGTGGCTGGTCAAGACTGTTTAGAGAGAAGTCATTCATTGTTATTTTGTTTATGCCTTCATTTTGGGGACTAGCCTTGTTTTTATGAAGTTTGGCTTCAGTCAACTTATTATTTTCTAGATGAATCATTCATCTATTGTTCTGATGGGATTTCTAAATGACAGATGCGGAGCGTGACTGTTTTAGTTACACTGTGCCAGATGGCATGTTTTGGTGTTATTAATGCAAAATAATAAACCTGTAATATTAATTAACACCCTTTCTCCAAAGTTATCATATGCTAGTCAAGATGCTATCTTATATTTATGTAGATATACATATATGTATTCATAGAAAATACTGTACTAAATACAGTCAGATACAGCATACAGTCAGAGCAGTTATTGGTTGTTATCACTGTTTTCCAATTACCTATACATTCATGTCCAAATTTGTGGCAAAAGTGTTCGGACTGATGTGGGATGCCTGTTTTTGGCTTGTCCTTATCGTTTAATAATTAGCATTGTCTTGTTATTTGATTCTAAACCAACTGGCCCTTTGGCTCTAAAAAATTCATGTGGAGTTTAAAACACTTTTTCAAAGCTTCGAATAACAGCACAGGTCTGCTTATCCCGATAGGCCTGTGTCTCTCTCAGCAGGGTCTTTGTGCATCTGTCTGTATTCGATACGTTTTCTCCTATTTCACCTGTGCTGCGCTTATGCTGTGCTGAGTGTTGTGTGTCATTTTAACACAGTCTATTCATCTCTCCCTGCAGCTCCAGAGTCTCAGTCATAATGTCATCTTCACACTGGACTCCCTGTTAAAGGGCGACCTGAAGGGTGTGAAAGGGGTGAGAAATATTTACAGACCTTTTCGTTGACCCTCAGACACACTCATGCATGCTTAACATACAGATACATATTTTGGTCTACTAGGACAATTCTGTACTCAACTAAAGACATGAACAGCATTTTATTTGGTTTAATTTGCAGGTGCATGATGGCTACATGAAACCCTTAATTAGGACATATGTGCATGTCACCAGTGGTGGCATTTTAGTGACCCTGAACTAGGTGGTGTGTTGCTGAATGCAAATATGAGATGTTGGGCCTAAGCCTTTTATAGTCGTGCACAGAATTCTATTTATAATTAATCTCATTTATGCAGTGTTATAACTGCACCTTTTTGAGGTGTTTTTTTCATGTAAGTTCAAGTAATGAAAATGCTTTGCAGTTCTGCATAATCAGAAGAGTGAAACTAAAACAGATTATATGTATATGTGTAGACCTAAAAAACCCTTGTGTGTTAACACAAGCTGCATTCTATTGCATTTGATTACATGACATCACATGCTCAGCAGATAGATTATCTATACAGACTAATAGATATAATGTAATGGGTGGCCTCAAATTGTGCCTGAAAGCAAATGTGGCTTTTCTGATATATAATCTAGTTGAAGATCAACAATCTGGCCACTACACCAGCAGCCAGTCAGAGCCCTTTAATAGATCTGTCAGTTACCACAAGTTATTTTATTGGCCATTTGGATTGACTGTAAACAGTACTTATCTCCGACTGATGTGAGGTATTACTAAGAGTGATGTGATGAAACTGTCACTGTGCTAATGCCCTGTTTATCTCGCCACTTGAAAGATCTCCTTCACTGTATATACAGTTAGCCCTGCTTGTGTAAATGCAGTACATCTGTGATTGGACTTTTTGTGTGACATCTGCTTTATTTTGAGACTATAGCTTCTGCAAATGGATCAATACTTTTTTCTGTTTTGTTATTTCAAGGATCTAAAGAAACCTTTTGACAAGGCCTGGAAGGACTACGAAGCCAAATTGTACGTTTGCAATGTTTGTTTAATGAGTGGTAATAGTGTGTTTATATCACAATTATTCGTTTTAGATTTCAGACTGATTACATTTGGTCTGTTGGCCATTGCAGTTTTGAGATGCATTTTATGACAATTTAATTGCTCTGTCAATAAACACAAGCAAGCGCAATTTTTCCCTGCAGATATCACTAATGTGAAATTAACAGCACGCCATTGCAGATGAAAGTGCAGATGAGTTTACTGAATATACAGACATTTTGTTGTTTAGGATTGAAAGTGTTTATGATCAATTTTAGTACAAAGATTGAGAAGGAAAAACGGGAACATGCCAAGCAGCACGGAATGATCAGAACAGAGATCACCGGGGCGGAGATCGCTGAGGAGATGGAGAAAGAGCGACGACTTTTCCAGCTGCAGATGTGTGAGGTCAGTAGCACAGACATCTGCTTAGAGATGTTGTTGTGTTTTGTTATTTGGTTGTTTTGTTTTGTTGATATCCTGCATAATGTTTTATCAGTGTTTTATCACTTAAACTGTGTGTTAGTGTAGTTCAACTGAGAGTTTTAACTTCCAAGAGGACTGACTTTTCAATCTTTGTTGACCCAGTTTAACTTGCTGACATCATCTGTTAGTGCTTCTACTATCTAAGCCAATTGTAATTCTATATTCATAAGTTTGCTTATGACCTTATCAGCAGGTTTCTTTAATGACATTGGCATTCTGAAAGCCACACTTGCAGCCAATCAGAGAATGCGGATGCTGTGTTGGTATTGAGTCACATCTCCAGCTGTTTTGATTGGTGCTTCTGATTCTAATTATATAAAATAATTAAATAATGCTGCTCTCTCAGTGTTAATGGCCTGTTTATCTTACTGTGTGTAAGATGTCTTTCAACAACACCAGAGCAGATGGCCTGCATCAATACAGAAACGTTTGTTTAGCTTTATCATAACCACCAATATCATCTTTGTCTGTGTGGTTATTTTACACATGAATTGAGATCAGTAGGATTAGAATTAGTGTAATTTAAATTTTTACTTTATACCAAGGATTTGTCTATGAGGTAGTAAAACTGTAAAACTATCTGGTGTTTTGCAAATACACTGTATGTGAGTTATGGAACTTTTCAATGGGTTTATGCTTTGTAAATGTACCTTAAAGGTTTCTGTGGCAGAAAGAATAAGTGAATAGGATACAGTAGCTTAATGTGTGTCATATTACCCCAAGTTATATTTGCACAAACTAGAAGGTAAACAGGAAGGATTAAATTCATGAATACAGCCTAAAAAATTCCAACATTCCAAGATATTCTGTTCTGAGTTTTCCCACTGGGGCTGAAACAGGATTATACTGGTTTAATTAATTTGTTATGTGGGCTTGTGTTCAGAGAATTGCGTGTCGTTGCGTGTTACTTAAACATTTCTTATTAAATTAGTGTAACAAGGATAACATGGAGTCAACACGTTTCAATGTAATGACAGCACAGCAGTTAAATATCTGTAAAATATTTGTGCAAACCAAAGTGTGTCTGTTTTGCAGTATCTGATCAAAGTGAATGAGATAAAGACCAAGAAAGGGGTCGACCTCCTTCAGAACCTGATTAAGTATTACCATGCACAATGCAAGTAAGTAAAGTGAATTGTGTGTGTGTGACAGTTTCCGCTCCTAGAGTTTAGCTGCCATATTTTGCATTGCTACTTATATTTATTCTAATTATCTTATTCTATTTTCTATCTTGTCCACTGTTATGCTATCATACCATCTCTTGTGAAGTGTTTGATATTTCAGAGTCTGACTAACATCAAGTATAGATAAATAAAAATTCTTGATTGCACGTTATTGTACAAAATAATTCTGCATGAATACAACACAACTCTATTGTATTAATCCAAAAGCATCAAGTACTAAATTAACATAGAACAGTTGCTAGTGGAAGTTTTTCATGCAGCCATACACGTGTCAGTGAGGTAAGAGTCGGAACAGAGGCCTCTAAAGGTCAATGTAATTGTGTGCTAGCATTGCTAGCGCTGTAGATGTCTCAGCACAAACCTGTCCGATTGATTTCTGTAAGCTTATCTAGCACATCAACACTTTGGTATGTACACGCTTTGCAAAGTTCTCTGTTGCAGAGATTCCCCAAGGTCACGTAAATGCAGACTCATGCCTGGACCTGAACTTATACATCAGGACCTGAGAACAGAATGTGTGGCTGCAGTGTCTGTACAGCTGACTCACCCGCCTTGATACTGACATGACACTTTTGATAAGCTGTTAATGTTAGCAAGATATTAGTCATGTGTCAGTATTTAGAATAGGCTGTTTACATACAAGTTATCCACAAAAGAAGCAGGTTTTTGCTTGTAACTTTCAAGTTTTTAATGCCTTAGAAATTTCATTTAAATGTCAGAGAATGGGCTGGGCTGGTTCAGAACTGATCCAGTTTTTTAAAAGCACTGGAATCGAATGCTTTACATGACAAACAAGTCTTAAATGTCTGCATTCGGACAGAACATAATAAAATGAGCTCTTCATGAGATCTTTAAAAACTACAAGAATCCATTAAGAGGCCAAAGTTGGTATTAGAGCCATAATGAATAAATTCTTTACGATTTTTTCCCTGTTAGAGAACACAAATGAGAGCACTGCTGCAGTATATTATTGTAGCTAAGCTTATGAGATAATGATACTTTTACATATCATTAACTCAGACTCTCCTTAACGTTACCAAGTTTGTTATATAGACTGTGAAATTGTGTATAATTCCTCTTTTTGTGAAATAATAAACTGGCTGTCCTCTGCTGTTTGCAGTAATAAAATTTCTTATTATAAAATAAAAGTTATTTCTGTGTCTTTTCAGCTTCTTCCAAGACGGCCTGAAGACGGCAGATAAACTAAAGCAGTATATTGAGAAACTAGCAGCTGATCTTTACAATGTATGTGCATCTCTTCCCAACTGAACCTGAATAGTTTAAATCTAAGATATTTATTTAATAAATATTTTAATCTAATTTGTCAGGTTAGGGCACTTTTTAATGGTTGGTGCTTTTTGCATGTTACCACAGTGAGCAGTGCTTGATATGCTTGGCTGTTTTTGTGTAACAAGATCTTTTGCTTTCATGATTTTAGATAAAACAAACACAAGATGAAGAGAAAAAGCAGCTCACTGCGCTGAGGGATCTTATTAAATCCTCTCTACAGCTGGACCAAAAGGAGGTAGGCTGATAGTGTGATGTTCCACACGGCATTGGCTTAAGACCAATGTTTTTTATAATCTACCCAAAATAGCTTGGGGTGTCTTATCAAATGGCTGGCTGGGGTTTAAGTATTTTCAGTTGATATTTACATATACTTTAGTTGAGTTAGTATTTAATATATGCCCACATTCTACAGTTTTCTGATTACTTGTTTAAAACCAGGACATCAGACAGAGTCAAAACAGTCAATCTAATATTATTACTAGTAATTGTAGTATTAATCTGTGGATGTAATATACTAGATACCCTCCCTAATGCTCAACCTTTATTGGGAGAGTGTAAGAGGGAGTGCCCAGTGCTGTACCATGCTGGTAGCCAGTATGATAAATGGCTAGCTGGTAACCAGTGTTGTGCCCCACTGGTTGCTCAGAGAAAAGTTGCTGTTTTATAAATGAACATGTTTTATGTGGCAATACAATCTTATGCCAACCTGTTTGTGTTGCTTAGAGGTGTTTTCCAGGTTCAATACATATTAAACTATTGACAACATCTGTGGCAAAGATTTTGTGCTGGGTTAAAATTGTCCTGACAAGGTTTAGCAAACAATTACACTATGATTTCATATTAGCATATAGTTTGTAAGACATACATTATTTCATTTATTTGTATTTGTTTATAACTTATTGTTTATTTCTGTTGCTAAAATAAGAGTAAATTTTTTTGCTGTGGTAGCTAAGTAGGTAACCATATTGCTAAGTAGGTAACCATAGAAACTGGTAGGTTTAGTTGACCTGAAGATGCCACAAGGAAAGTTTTATAGGTTTGTAAACGTAAAGGTTAGCATCCATTCAGCAGTAAGTACACACAGAGCAAAACACTTATGTTTCTTTTCCTTATGTGCCGTCCTTTCACACTCTCTCTAATGTCTCTTTCACTCGCTGCCTGTATGGACTGAAGTCTAGAAGAGTAAGTGTCCAGCATGGAGTGTGTGTGTGTGTGCATTTTTGTGCATGTGTGTGTTTTGAATATGTGTGTGATGGAGATGTGTGTGTGTGTACAAATACAGTATGTGAATGTCAGAAAAGCAGGTTAAATAGATAAAAGTATATGTTGTATGTCAAATATATGGTGTGCATTTTAAAATTATTGTGTATGTCTATCGTATAGTAATTTGCTTTTATTATACAATAAATTTTAATTGATTGTGTATAAGAGTGTATTTTAAAGTAGTGTGTGTCTGTGTGCATCTGTGTGTGTGTGCATGTGTGTGTGTTTGCGTGTGTTTGTACTTGTACTTGAGCAGGACTCTCAGAGTAAACAGGGTGGCTACAGTATGCACCAGCTGCAGGGAAACAAAGAGTTCGGCAGCGAGAAGAAAGGATATCTGATGAAGAAGAGCGACGGGTAAATTCTGAATAGTATGTGTTTAACTGTAATCAGTACAAATCAAGCTCTTATAAATTACTTCATCTGGTGTGATTGTTTGCTGCAGGTTGAGGAAAGTCTGGCAGAGGAGAAAGTGTTCAGTTAAAGGAGGGATTCTCACTATCTCTCATGCCACTGTGAGTTGAGAAGCGCACACACACACACACACTCAGCTTGAACCCATGTCTTCCTGTCATCAGCTTTATTAAACTGAGGTCTGAAATCAGAAGTGAAGAGACTTCATCAGTTGTCTGACTTCAGCAGTGTCTCCATAACAACCCAGACCCCCGCTGTTCCTCTTTAAAAGCCCACTGTGAAAATGAGAAATTGAGTGTTAACACGACTTTTCATATGCCTCGACTTTTCATAAGCCACAGTAAAATGATTTTAAGAACAGCTGCATGGTTATTATAGACACCAACTGAAAGTTTCTTGAACATTTTGTTGTCTTGTTTCAGTCAAACCGGCAGCCAGTCAAACTCAACCTGCTCACATGTCAGGTCAAACCCAGCGCTGAAGACAGGAAATGCTTTGACCTCATTTCCCGTAAGTCACCAGATGACCACAGGGATGAATTTCCACAAGAGCAATTTAGTAGCTTAATATTCTGTGTAATTTGTTTACATCACTGTAATAATTACTGTGCAAGGTAATACAATTACCTTGCACATGTATGTCTTTTGGAGATTAATTGGTTGAAATCATTTTGTGTTTATAGAGACAGGCGTCTCATTTTTACAACATCTGTTTCAGATAATCGCACATATCACTTCCAGGCTGAGGACGAGCAAGAGTTTATGATGTAAGAGTTTTTACTGTAAATTCTACTGTAATTTAGTTCTTATGTTAAACATTTTCATCTAATTGGTTGCAATGGCTGTTTAGATTAAATCATTTGGAAACCATAAAATGGTTTGTCTAATAGAAAAATAATATTCACCTTTTATGTCGTTTCTGAGCATAATTTCTGAGTACATAATTATAGACAAAAGCTCATAATTCTCATAATTCTTTTAGCTGTATCACCAAGCCCCACAAAATGCAAAGACCCTGTAATCTAATTTCTGTGTGAATGCCGTAATCTCTAAGATATGGTTTATATGCCAATTATGTGATTTCCTCTCTACAATTTGAACAATTATGACAATTATAGTAATCTGTTTGAACTGTGAAAGTTTTGTGTGACCAAATTCCACTTTGTCCTTTTGTGTTTAGTTATAAATACTTTCATCGCCAATTAGCATGCTAAGAATAATTTAAACTAAGGTAATAACAGCTCCACACAACCACAGCATAGTTTAAAACTTGTCAGTTTATCACTCAATGCCTTTTTTGAATCCGTGTGGTCAGAACACTGTGAAGTGGCGTTTTGCTTGTCTTATGTTGGCACATACTCATTGAGGTCACAGAGACCACATGTGACTTTTCTCAGACTCCTTTAGACACAAACACACTCATAAAATGCAAAACGTCTAACTCCTCCCAGTATTTATAACTTTGCTGCAGTCTTACCCACAGTTTTAGCGCTACCACACACACACACACACACACTGTGAGCTCCCTGCCCTTCATCATTGTTATCAATGGTGTGAGGTGAGACTTTCTTACTCAGCCAGTTAACAGCCATTATAAAAGGCTTTTAAAGCACTGAGGCTGGTCAGAATGAGACCCCATCACCTCTTTTTACATCAGTCCTACAGTCTTTTCAGGCTGCTTTTAACTGGACACTTTTTAAATGACTCAGTGGCCGTAAGCCAGACGACTGCTCCACCATTTAAACATGGTGAATCGTCCCATCTGATGTAAATCTGCTGAATTAGAAATAAATGTCAAAGGGAATAATGTAGGTCACAGAGAGGGTCTTACAAAATAGCTTGAGGGCTGGTTTAGGATTTAGCTGTTTTTTGAGGCAGAATAAAACTTGTGGCAGGTAACACAATGTCTTACTGGTTGTTTAGTGTAGCTGGTTTGGAGCGAAACAGCAAACACGCCTGTGCGCGGTCGCCCACGCCGCTGTGAAGGGGCGACGTGTCAAAGTTTTTACAAAAAACAGATGACTAGAAAGTTGGACAAGTCAACAGCTATACAAAACAAATCAAAAACTAAACAATAAACTTTGTCTTAAATGTTGATGTGTCCTTTATTCTCCTCAGGTTGTGTTTGTGTGGGAACTAAAATATTTAGAGTGTGTTAATGCATTTCTTCCTCTACAGATGGATCTCTGTGTTAACTAACAGTAAGGAGGAGGCACTTAACATGGCGTTCAGAGGAGAGCAGAGTGGAGGTGATGATGGGCTGGAAGATCTCACCAAAGCCATCATAGATGATGTGTTACGCATGCCTGGCAATGACGTCTGCTGTGACTGTGGAGCTTCAGGTATGCTGGACGTGTGTCTTATTTATCAGTATTGTTGAGAGTGAACAATCAGATTATTAATAGAATAAAGGATTAGTTAGTGTAGTAAAGGAAATTTAGTCACCAATCAAACACCTTTGTGTCTGTTTCTCTGATGTGCCTTCTCCACCTTTTTTTCTCCCACCTCTCCCTCCATCTCTCTCTGTTTCTCACCCTCTAAAGCTCTCTCTTACTCTCTTTATCTCTCCTCATTGGTCTCTCATCTCTGCTCTGCATATCTTTAGCCAAAAATCTGTCTCTCTCTTCTAATCTCTCTATTGCCAGTCATCAGTCTGTCATGATGGAAACAGCAGTAGCATCGGTCTGAGTGTGAGACAGCAGTAAGGACAGCCGAGCGCTCTTACATCACTCTCTTATGTAATTGGCTCATGCCGGCTGTACTGAAAGTTCCGAGAGGCCGGCTGCTGGGAATTATTTGATCTCTTTCATTCATTCAGTGTTTGCAGTCTCTGGAAGAGGGACGAGGAGGTGGCCCTGGAAAAGGTTCAAGGGCCTTCCTGCTTGTTTTTTTCTGTTTTAACAAAGATATTCGATTTTTGTTTTCAGTCAAATATTATTGATACGTATTTGTACATTTTTGTGCAGCGATAGGTTGCGAGATTAACTGTCTATCACTAACCATTTGAATCTAATTTCTACTCAAATTGCAAAAGATATTGCTAAATAATTACATTTTGAAAGGCAAATAATTGTTAACAATTTAAATTTTGAGCTTCTTGGAGTGATAACTGTGAATATTTACTCAATTTATTAAAATGTATATAGTTAGTGTGTGTATATATAACTGTATATAGTTAGTGTGTGTTTAAACTGTTATCTTTTTCGTTCCATCACTGGTTCAGCTCAGGAGATTTCCCTCTCTCTCTCACACACACACACACACACACACACACACACACACACACACACACACACACACATGCAGTGCCTGCATGTCTTTGATAACATTCTTAATGTTTCACAGCAGTCTGCTTGAAATTAATCTAATGCAGTATTTAACAGGGCAGCTTCTTGAACTGGAACTAAATCAGAGTCTGACGAGGACCCCTAGTGGTGACAGAATCAAATGGCAGACAGTTATCACTAAATACGTATGTTGATTTTTTTTTCCCCTTGTTTTGTTTGTATGTCCTCAGATCCAAAATGGCTGTCAACTAACCTGGGAATTCTGACGTGCATCGAGTGTTCAGGTATCCATCGGGAGATGGGCGTCCACATTTCACGAATCCAGTCTATGGAGCTGGACAAACTGGGAACCTCCGAACTCTTGGTGTGTTTATTGGCTCAAACACTGACTATGTAAACACATGTAAACATGACAATGAAGTCATGTTTAACCAAACAATATTTATATTTTCAGTGTGGTCCCTTCATCTTGTAATATAAATGAATTGTTGTTTGCACATTAGCTTTATTTCATTTAAACATTTATAATCTCAATTTTGTTTTCTTTCAGCTGGCCAAGAATGTGGGGAACATGAGTTTTAATGAAATAATGGAGGGAAATCTTCCTTGTCCATCTCCTAAACCCACTCCTTCTAGTGACATGTAAGCACTATTACATGAACTATTACACTATTACATTTATTCATTTGGCAGATGCTTTTATCCAAAGCGACTTACAGTGAATTCAG
>JBAJNP010003841.1:0-36958 GCA_036877545.1 Yasuhikotakia modesta
AGTCCTTACATTTGACACATACCTAGTAAAATTATGTCATTGTTCTCTTTCCTGGGTCATATAGGAAAACGTTATAATGAAGTACTGGTTAGAATAGGGTGTTAGATTAATCTATTAGGTTCTGATATGATATTGTGATGTGGTTTTAGGGCAGCATGATTTGATGATTGGGGTGAGATACTATGAATAATGTGCATTGTAAACTCATGTTCTTCACTTTAATTATTGACTTTGAACCGTAAGTAAAATTAAGATACTCTGGGATTGACTCATGTGACTGAGAAAGGGTTGAGCAGCTTTCATCAGTCCAGTGGGTGATTCCAGAGTGTCAGTTCTTGCATTTGAATGGCTGCAGCAGAATACCAGTGTCCAATGTCTTTTATATGATGCCTCTCTTTAACCCCAGCCAATGGGATGGATGAGGCTGATGTAAACAGAAAGGCACGGATAGGCTGATCTGCCAAGTCCATTCATCTGGCACTGGTTTGTCATTACGTTTTCATTCATTACATATATTTCAATAAAACAGTGTAATTTCTCTAAAATGACTTGATGTTCTTTACTATTTAACTATGGAAATGGTATTTTGTTTGCCACAAGGTGTCAGTAGAGTGCAACTTGGTGCTGCACATCCAATATCACATATGCTCGGGTTACCTTTGTAAAGTCTATAGGAATCGACAGCTAAATTAAGCTTTTGGTAAACAGTATTACCTTTGAGCATATGGCAATTGCTTTTGTTGTTCTTGGAGGGTACAGATACTGAGAATGTATAAATATAGCCTATCAGAAATGTCAGGGCGATTGGAAACAGATTTTTAATTTGATGTTGATAAAGAATGAGTTGGTCAGAAATGTCAGGGTGACCACAAACAGATTTTTAATTTATCTTCCTGCCGGAAGGTAGATGTGGGATGAAATGAGCCTTGAACTGAATGATTTCCACAAGCCTTAGATTATTGAAAATTACGTGAATAGTTTAATTTTCCCAGTGAGATCAGTAAATTTCATTAGTGGGTAATAAACTTCACTTGCTTTCGTCTTAAATTGCATCTGCGCTTATAATAGGCTCGTGCTCAGTAAAGCTGGAATCATTTAAAACATGGTGGAGGCAGAAGATAACCAAACTAAAGGTAAACCATTATTAAAATGCATTCATGTAATAGTCGATTGTTAAAATTTTCTACTTGCATTAAGGAATGTATTATTTAGCATTTTTACGTTTTTGTTTTCAATTTGAAAGAATGCACCAGTTTTTAATGTGAACCTTATACATGCTGTGTGGAGTTTATGCTTGGCATTATTGAAAATAATGATTTCCGCCCTTTAAAGGCGCCGTTTATTTGCACGTTTCTCTGTTGGTTAGCTGATGCTTTTTTAAATGAATTATGCACATTTGATAATAGCGCAAATAGCCAGAATAGCATAGCACTAATGTATACATGCACTCGGCAAATATCATATATTTTTGTATAAATAAACTACAATGTTAATCTATTGAACGTTTTGTAGAATAAGCAGGCAAGAAGTTGCTCTGTGGTTCTATAGTGGGTTTCTGTTTGAAACGGCCCGTGAGCTCAGTCTCTAATGCAAACACATTTGCAATATCTTTCGTTATGCACACGTGGCTCTAAAAATCAGAAAACAACTCTTTCCAAGGAATCCATTCAAATATCTGGCCAGCTTCAAGGATCTAAACAGAGAAGACAAAAATGTCTGTCTTGATTTTCCATTTGTCATTCTTCCCCTGGACTAAAATAAGACTTTAACCTGTTCCAGTGGTATTTGAGATATGTGTGTTTCAGCTCAGTATAAGTAATATAGCAATTTCTGAGGACATTCTGCCCACCCATTACTCTGTCCTTGGTTTCACCTCTCGCTCATGTTCTCCTGTGTCACTGTCCTTGCATATGGAAGCTGCAATTGGATCATAATGGATCATCTCATGTCCTTTTATGAACCTTAAACATTCTGTTTGTCACCTCGCATGCTCCCCTTCTCAAATCTAATATGGTGTGCTTTCCATTAGCACAAGATGGCAGCTACTATTCACCACGTGCAGATTTTTTTCTCTCACTCCCTTTTTTATAATGTGTCTGATCTAAGTGAAGAAACACTTTAACAGTTTGAGTTCTCCTGATCGCTCTGCATTGCCCTTGACATCATGCCCAATATAAACTTGATCAGTAGAGCTCTTGTTGGGCAATTGTATACTGACACTATTTATACTGTCTGTCTGTTTGTTAAATAATGTGGGGGATCATTATCATCATTGATTAAAATATTTGTGTGATATAATGCAAAGATGTGTGTTATTGCCAATATTTCCATTAATGCCTTTAACATAGGAGCCATAAGAACCCTTGTATATAGGGTTCTATAGGGTCTATATTTTTGCTAAAAAAAACTGTGATAAGCACTGGATGAAGTCGTTCATCTAGTAATGAAACAGTGGAACATTGCCTCCTAAGTACAAAATGTGTTAATAATGAGGTCATAGTTCTATTAACCTGTGTTACACACATGGTCTTCTAATTTTGTTTTTCAGCAGATATCCAGAAATACAGATCAAAAGTTTAGCATCACTTACTCATTATTAATATTTTTATATAGATATTTAATATCTACCTTCTTAAGGGATTAACCTGTGATGAACAGTTGAGTTCTATCTTTGCTCCTATTGGCTGCTTTTTGTCATTATTCAGTCCAAGTCATCCATTTCTAAACCACTTTTTAATAAAGTTGTAGTTGTAATTGTAGTATGGCAAAAAAGAAGTTAATTATATTAATGACCATCTACAGACCATCTACAAAGCTGGTTGCGTATATAGCCAAGTGATCTTTGACCAGTTGTCTGATCTTTGAATTTTTAGCAGTACTGTTCTTTCAGTACCATCCCATTCCCTTCGCCCAGAGCAAAAGTGACACAACTTACACCACTCTTCTCTTGTAAACTGTTTTTTCATAAAAACTTGTGATTTTATTTGCTTGGCAATAAACATGGCATGTGATGTGACTGCGAGCAGAGTGGGCTGACAGATGTGGGCTCATGAGTTATATGATGGGCCTGAGCCCCAAAGGGTCTCATAGATGGAGCATGATGTTCTCCTCTGATGTTAATGCGTTTTTTCAGCCTGTCTTCAAAAATACTGGTAGCTGCTCTCAGATCACCATTTGTAGACATGAATACTGGTGTAACTGTCATAAACATTCCCTATTTAAATAGGGCTTTTCATCTTACAGAGGTGCAGTGAGACTGCAGCCTCTGTTTGGAATAGCACAATTACTGTCCTTATTTCAGCTGTATAAATTATGTATGCTGTGAACAATATGCACATTTTCTGTGTACATTGAATGGCTGGTTACCAAAATGTACAGGGAGCATGTACTGACAAAATGTATACCTCGAATGTACTGTAAGTAGCTTTGGATAAAAGCATCTGCCAGTTGCGTAAATGTAATGCAAATGTGCAGTAAATAAAAAACACTGTGTGAAATTTATCCCACAATGCAATGTGCTGTTGACTTTAATTTCCATTTTTTGGGTAACAAACTACAATATCAGGCATCATTTTTAACATTTAATTAAATAAGCAAAATAACATTCTCATTTCTAAGATGTAACTGTGTATGACTGTTTATTGTCTTATGATTTATCACTTCTTTGTTTTCCTAATATTGAATGTTTAATGTTTAATGTGGAATAATAGCTACTATTTGAATAACTATTTGAAAAACTGTACTTTTAAAAGGATCAGATGACATCTTCCAGATCAGATGACATCTTCCATTAACAATTACTACAGTGCTTCTGTCCTACAGTACATGGAGCCATAGTCACTATAAACGTATATCACTGTATGTAAACAAGCTTCCTTACAAATCCTCTGTTGTGTTCAACAGACAAAATAATAGCATATAAGGGTGAATTAACAGAGTTAACAGTATTTTCATTTATGGATTAACTGTCCCTTTAGGGATTTAAAGCATTTAAGAATATGGCGTTGCGTCACTATGAGTCATTTCTTTCTAAGTGGCCTTTAATGGTGATGATCACATGAGCTCATGTGAAGAGCCACCTTCAACACAGAAATAGAAATATACTTGTGAATTTTCTCACAGAGGCACAGCAGGATTTATACATCTTTTACAGTCACTTTATGTTCACCTGGAGTGCAGTGAGGCAAAAATAGACTGTCATGTTTTTCCTTTGATTTAAAGATGATGGCAGTTTTCTTCATATAAAGAAAGGAGACAGTTACATGCCGCCACCTTTGTGACCCTCAGACGTGGCACCCGTCTTCCTGTCTCTTCTGTGAGATAAAGCTGTGCCAGTCAGTAGATAGGGCAGAAAGCAAAACTGCAGTCTTCAGTACACTAAAATCCATATCTCATGAATTTCATTGAGCACAATGTGATTTCATTCTTTTATACATAGATAAAGCATTTCTCTGTCTGATGAGATAATATTGAGATAACATTCCAAATATGGAATATTATCTCATATTAAACATGAGATAAAACATGAAATGTGGAGAACCCAAAATCAAATACTGCTGCTATTTACATGATAAGAGCAAGAAGGACCAAAATAGAGAACCACAAAATTCCTTCAATACAAAAATAATAATTTATTATCAACTCACGTTTAGGTACCATACATCATGTGTATCAAATGTGATTTATATTTATTCATATCTATACCTCTAAGTTGACAATATGGTCACTAGCGGTTAGTGCTCTCCGACATTTCTCAATGTCTGAATCTCTATGGTTACTAATGGTTAGTTGTTTACAGTTAAACCAATAGATCATTGATATACTGTTAGACAATAAATAAACATTACTGAGAAAGACACGACAATTGAACAAGAACAATACTCTACAATACACATTTCCTTTTTAACTTATTGTTTAAACGATTCCTTCCTTTATATATAAAAATAATGCATTTAGTCATCAGATATTAAATATTGTTTATTCTAAATAGAATTTAAAACTATTTAGAACATCAGGGTACTAGAACTTAGAGTAATGAGATTTGAGCAGTATAGCAGTATAGATTGCTTGTATTTTTTGTGTTTGAGAATCAAGCTTTTGTTATTTGCTATGAAACATATTCCTATTTTTAAGAGGTGTTAGCAAGTAAAAGTGCAACTAAACCGAGATTTAAGAGACTCAAACTGACCAAATTCTGCTCATTTCCTGACTTTAAGTACCCTACAGCTGTGCGTTATAAACATAAATGTGTATATAATACTTCATTAAATAAGGCACTTAAGAGTTGAGGTTTAGTAAACAATTTTTGATTAATTATTTGACAATTTATTATAACGTTTAGAATATTTTCTGTACAAATAAGTTATGCTGAAGCACTTGAAAGATACCCTTATTGAACAGAGAAGCAAAGAAATTTTATAACACAAAAATCAAACAAATCTCAGAGGTAGAGGAAAAAAAGAGCAAAAAAAACTGGTGGTTTTGAGTGAAATGAAACATATTTTGGGCTTTTAGCAACTCGCACACGCTGTCTAAATCATGTTTTTCAAATTCAATGGGTACATCTACAATGTACTAATATCACTCTATCACAGTCTCTCTGGAATGGTGCTATCTACAATATTGACATGAGATTTTAACTTATATTGCTATTCATTTTAAAATGCAATTAAATTAAATACCTTCATTCTGATTATGTATTTTAGAACTCATCTGCAAAAAATAGTTTCTTCCCCAAAGCAAACCAAAAAAAAAAAAAATGGACTTTTAGAAGAATTTCTTAAAGGTGTCAGGAAATGTACTTGATATTGGCTGCATTGATATGCCACACACAATAAACAGCTTCTGCACAATGTACAGTATTGCGAATTGCCTCCTTGGGCTTTGGAACATAAACCATTAAAATGACATTCAATACACATTCAATACACAGACTTTGCAGCCTTTGCTTCCAAATCCAGCCATGCAGTGTATCAATTTTCAGATTCCTTTCCAGTGTTCCATCTTTCATTTAAAACTGCCAACTCTCTCAATGTTTTAATATCCTGTATTTAAATACTCTAGAGTCCAGACTCGTCCAATTCACTGTTATCTACACTCTATTTATATCTGATCAATGCGTACCAGGAAAACAGACAGCACTGTATCATATACCAGCGCACATGTACAATCATTACAATCACAAGTCTCTCCCAGTCTAAAGCTGCCACTGTGTTCTTGATTTTCCATAACACACTCATTCTGGCTGCATTTAAAATAACACACTTTTGATAGAACTTTTGTTCACTTTTCACACATTGATCACAAACTGTTTGTGTTTCTTTTATCACATTTATCACACACACTTTGTACTGTAACGTCTGATACAATCCTCTGACCCTAATCTTTGAAAACATTCAACTGAGATTTGAAAGAAACATGGTGAAGAATAAAGGTCCTCCGATCCAGTTCTTTGTTCCCCTTCTTTTGCTCAGCCTCAGTTAGCTGTGTTTTATAAGCTGTGTTCATATGAAATCACTCCAATGTGATGTCATATAATTTGAAGCTGAGTGTAGACTGTACTGCTGTCTGCACAATCTACTAGTCTTGGCACATTCTGTCTCATTTTGTACCTGATTGCTGTTTTAATGGTGCGATGTTGTTGACGTACCGCAGCAGTACCTGATGTTCAGATTGTGTATTCGCCGTTTACCTGAATCTGATAAAATTTTATGTTTGGTGTCATTTCAACAGAAGTCAGCAAATTAGGAAATGCATTCATTAAATGCGAGCACTGTAATTAGTGCAGTCCAGCCAGCATGTCAGTTGACGTTGCAACATGCCGGCATGTGTGCACATGTCTTGCAGAATATGGGCAGGGGTCAGTAGATGGAGTCCTTGGTGGTGGTGGTTGTGTGGGTGGTGGAGTCATCTGGCAGGGACCCTCGGCGAGCTGACGGAGAGGTGTTGCACCGCAGCAGGGCACGCAGCTCACGGGTCATGCTGCTGGAGAAGGCTGTGTAGATCCATGGGTTAGTGCAGGAGTTTAAATTGGCCAACAGCATCAGGATTGTAAATGCTGCACCTGCTTGAGAGATGAAGCCAAACCTAAATGCAGTTCATTTGCATTGAAAATATGTTTAAAACCATAGATAAAAATATATTGTATATAGTCCTATGACATGCTTACTTTCATATTTATTTTAGTTTCAATGTAATGACAAAAATACCTTAATAATAAAAAGACATGCAATAAACTGATGTTTTGATGTTAAATAAATAAATGTAACCCTTTAATTTGGCATTTTAAAACAGCTAACAGAGACTTTCAAAAAGTAAAGGTTTTGTTATTTAATAGAAACGACAGAATGTTTTTACAACCTAAAATTGTTAGCTAGTCACAAAAGTTTGTAGCATCCAATCATAAACCTACAACAGCACAGAATTTGGTGTGTTTACTTGCCTATGATAGATAGCTTGACAATTTTCCACTGAAAAGAGTCTAAGGGCAGCGCTTTTGAAGAGTTTAAAATGTGTCTACTACAAAGCCAAAATTTGTTCCACTTTAACGCTGATTCACAAACATTAGCGCTTGTCCTTTGAGTGTCATTTCCCCACAAAGAGGTGATTTTCCCTCACACTGTGCTGATTTTTGTCATGCTGCTCTGGTTACCAGGTAACTAACAGTTCAAACTGTGCAGAAAGTCCATTTTAATATTGAGGTGTAAATAACAATGAGATTACTCAACACTCCAGTGATAAAGAGAAGAAACACAGATCATTCCTACTGCAGGTGTTCAATTCCCCCGTTGAGTTTAGTTGACTCAACTCTAACACACCTGCCTGCAATCTTCAAACAAACCTGAAGAACTTGAAATGATTCATGTGTTCTTCATTATAGCTGGAGCTAAACTCTGCTGGAAGTTCGAATTCCGGGAACAGGCATCTCTGTTTTCAGAATATTCCTGGGGAATGTATTGCTTATTTACCACTAGCCAGTTAGGTAGAAAAAGTGTGTTTGATTAAATAAGTGTTGTCTGTTTGTGAAGCATTTGGCAGAACACAAAACAGCACTATGTTTACAAACAAACCTACTGTTAGCAAGTCAAGAAGCTTTAATGTCTGTCTATCTGTTTGTCTGCCTGTCTGTCTGTCCATCTATCCATCTATCCATCCATCCATCCATCTATGTATAGTGTAAGTGTATAATATGATCTATACATCTATATATATATATACACAGTATTAGAGTGTGTGTGTGTTTTGTTTGTTTAAATTCTAACCTTGAGCTGGTGGGTTGGGGTCCCAGGCGGCCCATAACTGAACAATAAAGAAAGGAGACCAGCAGATGGTGTAGACCAGCACAATGACGAGAGTCATCCTCACCGTCTTAGACATGGCCTTACTCACACCTGGCAGCGGTGGAGGGTGTGAGTACTCACTGTGGTGTGGGACACCCGGAGCATCTGGAAGCACATCTGGCCACTGCTCAGAAGCCCCAGATGTGTTACATTGTCCATCCACTGAGAAAGCAGCACTGTGTCTTGCGTGCACGCTATTGACCGACGATGACTGAGAATGGCAGGGGTCTGAGAGGTGGTTGGGAGTTTGGATAGGACTGTTTTGCAGGTGAGGTGTGATGGAAGGCAATGGGGAATTTAAAGAAGGAAGTGGCCCAAAGCAGGGCTCACAGACAGAGTTCCTGCAGGCTAGAGTCTGAGAGCAGTCATTGCACAAGCCCTGGAGGTCTGCAGGAGAGGGACAGGGATGTGATGGACTGCAGCGGGTTTGGTTGACACTGCTGTCACAACGTTGGCTGTGCCTGCTGTGTCTGTTCTTTCCTCTGCAACCTGTCTGCCTAGTGAAGTGAAAAAAAACTGAGTTCCTCCTAAACTCTGCTGTCACCAGCCTCTCTGACTTCAGGTAGATATTGTCATGGATCTCCCGGAAAATACGAATCTAGAATGAAAAATTCACACAAAGAAGAAATTCAATAAATGCCAAAATCTCAGCATTGTTGTCATGTTGTTTCGATATGCTACTAGCGTAAATCTAATTCCCACAATAACATGCTGGAAAAAAAACTGCTGACATTTGCATAGTGGACAGCAATCTATCCATCTGACTACTTTATTCTGGCTTTTAAGTGCCATTTTTGAAAATATGCTGTCAAAGAGCTTTGGGCCTGTTTGGATACACAAAGAGATGCTGAGTCACAGGAATTAAAAAAAGCCTGTGGTTAAAAGGCTTCTAAAGTTGAGCATGAGCCGGAAATGTCTTGGTTAAATATTTGTTGAAACAAAGTGCTTGTGACATGTTACCTCTTGTAAACCCAGTTGGCGATTCTAGGGTTTTAGCAGAGGGGCGTGAACAACTAAAATACTGAAGGATTTACCTGGGCCTAGGTGTCAGATTTTTGCATTAAATGTTTTTTTTAAAAAAACACATTTTTAAAGATGCTGAGGCTATCACAGGCTGTTGAGTTATTCACAGAGTTTTAGGGCACCTGAGGTGAATGCTGAGCTGAATTACTAGAATTGTCTAGAATCGTTGTTGCCATGATCCTAGGAACCATGTCATTGCTAGACAGATGAGCTATATGTACTATAAAGAGAAAAATGTGTGGTCAATTAAAGAAAGAATGGGCTGGATATACCTGACAGACAGTGATGATTAATGCTGGTAAAATTAACACAGCTACAGTCATCCAGGTGACGTATGCTTTAAGGCCCCATGGCTCAATAAAATGGCCCCAGCATTCAAACTCACCAGGGGTCATTTCTGTCCGTGAGAAGATGAAAACCTATTAGAGGAGGAGGAGTTATGGAATTAAAACCACTGGATTAAAAATGAAGTGAAAAACCGGTTAACTGTTTACATTTGAAACACAAATAAACCAGTCAGGGCTGTTCTAGAACAATTTGTTTCTCACCTGTGGTAAACTTAGTACCAGAGCCAAGCCCCACGCAACCACGATAGGGGTGTTCCAGCGAGAAGGCGCGCCTGCGCGATATGCCTGCAAGGGGCAACAGATGGCATAATGCCGATCCACCGTCATAGCAACAATCATGTAGGAGGATGCAAACATCCCAACAATCTGTAGGTATTTCACAGAGCGACACAGAGCGTCGGGGCCCTGAAAGCGCTCTGTAATGTCCCACACGAGCTGTGGCAACACCTGGGGACAAAATATGGAGATATAATTTCAGCCTCACATGCATTTTCTTTGCAAGTTTCAGAAAATTAATTAATAAAGTTCATCAGAGATTATAAGTATAAGCCAATATGTGAACGCTATGCTGACACACCAGTACTTAATACCCCACACCTACTTAAGCCATGTTTTAATAAACGTACAGTGCCACTTTCCTTCTCTACAGGTCAACAATCCATTAACAATGATTGCCCATCATTTCATTCCTTATTAGACAGTTACCTGGAAAAAAGCCACAACGAGGTCGGCCACACACAGATTGACCATGAAAAGATGCATGGGTGCGTGGTGTTTCTTCCTACGCAACAGTACCCACAACACAAACCCGTTACCCAGTGTGGTAAGGGCCAAAACCAGCCCCAGCACGCCAATCTCTGCTTGGGCCAAGGCCTGGTCCCGCACTCGTGAAGGAGCTACAGGCTGCATGGTTGGCATGGTGGTGGTCCATGTGACATTCTCTGATGAAAACAGCCAGAAGAAAGCTCCTGTACCCCCATAACTGCTGCTCAGATTGAAGAGGGAACTGGATAAGTCTGATGCCCCTTCCAGCCCCAACACAGATCGATTGTGCTGTCCCAAATTCTCCTCCCAAGAGGACATGATCATGCCAAAAACGTACTAAGAGAAGAACAGACAGAATGAGATGTGAATTAAATGATAGCCCACACTATGATCATTCACTGATTTATACTGGGCCAACAAACAGTCCTAAATCACTTTAATGAAATCAGATCAAATAAATTTCATTTTGTTGGCTATTTTTGTATTGCTCATTTATAAGAGTGCTTCAGTGAAGAAACGATAAAAAACTGCCTTAATCATATGAGGTTATTAGAAGCGTGTCTCCAATATAATCCCTAATTAAATTGCAGTTTCTGCTTTGGTTTTTAGGAACATTGTAAATAAAGCTCTTAAACAGACAGAAAATTCTGTTTAAAAAAAAGAACAACAAAAGAGTGAGTTAATGACAAAATGTTACATTTTGTGTTAAATACTTCTTAACAGAGAAGATTAAATATTGGTAACAGAGGAGATTTTTTTTTAAAACAAGCAATTTTGCAACTGAAGCTATTTTGCAATTAACAGCAGCTTTAAGAAAACATATGTACGAAAGTGATTTTTAAAGTGAACATTTAAAGAAAAAGCCAGGTCAGTTTATTTATTAACAGTTTTGACATAACAGTCCCAGTTTTTCCTTTTCCATCTTCCTAGTCCTTTTTTCCAACATATGTAATTTTCCAATAATCCAAAGCACATCTGTCACCTCCTATAATGCTTTGCCTTGTCCCTGTGAAACATTTAAAAATCTCTCAACTCTCCCATCTTTTTATCTCATCAGTTATATTCCTTATTAAAATGGTGTTTAGATTATCCCCAGCTTCTATAACAGAATTAAGTGTAATGAAAGCTCATTTATTGTAACAAATATCTGAAGGGCAAAACAGATACAAAAGATACAATCTCTTGGTATTGAGTCATTCTTTGTCTCCAGAAACAGGAAAACAAATTTGTGGTGAGACTGAGAAAAATGAATGAGATATGGGAACAATTATGGTGCAAGATTTCTCAATTGGCTACACTTTGTATGACTGAGGTATGTATGGAAGAAGAGGGCAAGATGACTGCTTTCAAAGACTAAATGCAGAAGAATACAAAGAAGGCACTTTAAAGAAGGTGTCTGCAATTTTTTGTACTGATTTATATAACCGTAACTTCTGTGCAAATGCAAGCTTTTACTTGCATTACACCTGCAATGTCTTATTTTGGCCTATTTTATTGGATATGCTTAAGACGTTTTACTTTCCATATACTTTTAAATGTACCTTGCAAGCGTTTTAGTTTAAATGAAAAGAAATGCAATAAAATACACATTTTACAGAGTGTGTGAAGGTGCAAAAGGATTTAATAAAATAAAACAGGATATAATAAATATAAAAGCAATGTTGGTTGCTGCAAATTGTGTCTTTATTATAAATATATTAAAGGCTTTTGAATTACATTCCATATTAATATATTTTAGAATTAGGCCAGATTAAGACTTATCCTCAATAAATGTGATTTTGTTAAATATGGTAGATTTTAGTTGCTTATTGCGTTTGTTTTCCAAAACAATTTCTCATGTTTATGAACAACGTCATAAATCTTCCAAAAGCAATTTCTATAATTTTTTAATGAAAGTTTATGTGTATGACACCTGAACTCCCATTGGAAGTGAAAAAAAACACATGAAATCTCAATTAACCTCCTAACTATCAGCAGTGAGATTTTATCATATTAGATCTAACAGAAACGTTTATGTCTCACGCTTCCCAGATTTGTTAATATATCAGGCTGTAATCCACAGTCTGAGATTTCAATCTGATAAACATTTCACATCAAACCTTCGGCCAACAATTGTCTCACTTGTGTCTATTTTTACTTCCCACACGGAACTTTAGGAGAAACATCTCAGACAGAGTCGACACTTAACTCAGCAACCTTTAAACAATGTTATTTTCTTCAGGGATGTTTTATTTACTCACTGATGTTCGTCTACTCTTCTCCTGCTCTGGATCCTCTTCATTATAACCGTGTCGGTTTTCATCTCATATTTACATAATCAATTGAAGTGGATGTGCTGTTTACATAGTCATAACTAATTAAATCCTGACGTTGTAACACAAAGCTAGCCAGTGTCTTTCCTTTGACGTTCCATGTGGAAAACACATCAGGCGCTTTTGCTGTCCAACCTGTGGCCTGTTCCCCCTCTATGTGTGCATGTCTCGACTGCTTTCCATTACCTACTTTGTTACCTCCTGGGAAATTACAGAAGAGCTTCCTCTTACATTCTCGGCCTTTAAATGTGTCCAATGCACTTACAACGGCTGCTGCTATTCATCAGAGGGCTACATGTGATGTGTGCCTCTGCTGGGCATGTGTGCCCACTTTAAGTGACACAGTGTGACAAATACATTCACTACTAGAAAAGGACACTAGTAGTCGCGCACGTTTCACATGAGTTTCAAACGAATGTTACAGCTCATGCTCAGATTTTCCAAGATGTCCTGTTGTGTTCTTGTACCTTAATTGGTAGGGCAGTGCATTAGCAATTCAAAGGTTGTGGGGTCAAATCTGTATATACGGTATATGCATGTGTGTGTGTCTTTCACTAATATTTAATTCAGTCATCTGATCTAAATCTGACCAAAGCTAATAGAGATGTTCTCCAGCTCTCAAACCTCCATCTGCTGACGATCAAGTGGACGCTAAAAATATTTCAAGTTTCCCGTGGAGCTTTTTCTGGAGGTCAAGGGGGCAGATGGATAAAGGAGGAGACTGGAGCTTAGCATATGAGAACCTACTGCAGAGAGCAGCGGCGCTCTCATCTGCTGCTCATCTGTTGGTTCTCCTTTTCTCCTTTCTCTGTTTGTATCTCTGCCTGCTGTTTGCATGTCTGACTGACTTTCACTTCAATCTTTACGTTCTGCTGGTATTTTGGAGATCTGGTTAGGATTTCAAACGCACCTTCATATCTCAACTGCCGAATGACTCTGATGGATAAATACTCTGATCTGTGCCAACCTGAGGTCAGAGCCACGGGAGAGGAGGCAGAGACAGGCAGGAAAGAGCAGCGGCTCAAACCGATGCCTCTTTCATTCTACTGTCTTAAATCTGTGCATAAATAAATAAGAGATGAAAGAAACACAGTTAAGAATGGAGAATGGGCAGGAGGAGAAGGAGATGAAGGAATGTAAAAAAATTAAGAAGGAAGATAGTAAGACACACTGGATGTAGAAACTTTATATTTATAAAATGAATATAAATGCAATTAAATTCTGTAAAGCTAACAATCTAAGCTACAGTTCCACACTGTTAAATTACTGTAAAATATGCTATATAAATATATATGTAAAATATATTCTAAAACTGTTTATTGCCCTAATTTTCACTGTTAATTATGAGGTAAATTACTCTTTACTTCTTTTACTTGTATTTGACAATACAATTACATGAATTGTCTTGTTAAATAAAGGTTAAACGATATACAAACCCTGTTTTAAGTGCTTTCCTGTATTCTTCTGCTACAGGGCATGTGCTGACCTATTTCAAGAAGCCACAGTGATCATGAAGTGCTGATTAGGGATTTGTTGATGTGCGTCAGTACATCAGAGAAGCAGTAGCGCACCACAGTGCATTTGAGTCTGTGAGTGAGTGTCTGTCTGTCTGATGGACAAGGTGAAGAAGTGTTTGGAAAGTAATCCCTATCTTTAGAACAGCTTACAGGAATTCAACACAGCGGGGAGAAGCTACTGTACAGCGCAGCAGCCCTATCAGCAAATGACAAGTGGGACTGAGGAAAGATTTAAGTGAGTGAAAAGCTGCACTTAAGCATAGTGGCTCATTTGGGTGTCTGCTAATATAAGTGACTGGCTGCATGTCATATATCGCTCAGGGGGTGCAAAACGTCTGAGGCCACACAAAGAATGTAGGATTTATTATTTATATCAGAAAATAATAGGAAAATCCTGACTGTTTCCAAATAATATTTACACTGACAATGAACTACAGCCAACCTTTTAACTTCCTGCGCCTCTTTGTCAATCATAGGAAAACGGCCACACCACAGGAAGGATTACAAAGGGTTCCACCTATTTTCATACGCTAACCCTTTTGTTTGTCTAACCCATTTTTAAATATTTTTTGTCCTGCATAAGTCATTAGCCATAACTCCTTAATGCTATATATATGGTGCATATGGTATATATGATGTGTGTGTACAGTATAGTATATTTTAGGTGGGCATACATATACTGTAGCTCAAAAACTACAGCAAAGATCATAAGATGTACTGACAAAATGTGTACTGGAGTGAGCGACAGAGTGAGAGAGTGGGTGAGAGAGCGAGTGAGTGAATGAGTGGGTGAGAGAGTGAGTCGGTCAGTGAGTGAGATTGTGAAAGTGATGACATAGAGATCTTGGAATCTTCACTTATTAACTTGGCACATACATCTCTGTTTAAACAGTTTATAGTCTGGCACTTTAAAGTCATACCAAAACCTCTTGGGAATTAAAACAAATTAACAACAGAAACTACAAATAGCAAACCACCCATCCTATTATGCTGCTTATTGTCTATAATTAAAAACGCAAGAGTGGACAGTGATACTGGTTTCTAGAGAGATACTGTGGTACTTTATGCATATAGGCACGTTTATCACGATTCAAAGTTCTTTGAGAGATACATTAACTTTTTAAGACATACATAACCTATCCTACTGCATCACTGTTAAACAGTTACTTTGATGAATTCATATACAGTGTAGGCTATAAAGAAATACTGTACAACACAATATGGCATGTGAGTTTTCACTCCTTCACACCAGAAGAAATAGGATGTTATTTCTCACATCAGCAACTTCATTTGCAACAAGGCGGTCTTGTCAAGTCTTTTGCTTTCAAGTCTCTAACAAAGACTAAGATTTGTAAAGGTTCAGCCAGAGAAGGTCACCTGTGTTGACTCAAGACTGAAGAATCTAGTTAAACAGAGTTAACGGGTCTAATTGCATCTTATAGTCCTATAATTAAACTTGAATAAATAAATGGCAGAATCACGAGCAGTTAACGTCAGTCATATACGAGGCCATTATTTATGTGTACTTTGTAGGATGGCGGATGAACAGCGACCTTTCCCAGTTAATCTCAGATTAAAAATAATTGTGCATGTTAATGAAGCTTTACAATGGCATGTACCACAGTCAACGCATTTGCGTGTAGGCTATGCTTTCATTTCTTTCTTATAACAGAAACTATTTGCTAATAATGAAGTATGTTTGGCACGTTATTGTTCACACTTGACAGACGCGTCGTTTAAAAACATAAACATAAAATATTACATTCTTCACTTTAATGTATCAGGTTTAAAGCACTCGAGTTCATTTGTGATTTACGAAGATATTTTATCTCCAAGACAGTCCACAAATAACTTGTATAACGTAGGTGTTTCTTGTCTGAATATACGCTTTAATAACCAATTCGCAACGTAAGAGCGGAGAATCAATACACAACTCAATGACATTTCTAAATATATTTGCATGTATTAAAAATATGTAGCGTGCAACCTGAACACAGCACGTGTTTAGCGGAACAGTTTGTGGCGTCCTCCAAATCAACAACATAAGAAAGCGGTTTGTTTATGTTTTAAAGCTGAATGATCAGAAATACTTACCGCTTGTCACGTCCTTATTTGCGATATAATCCACAGTTTCTGTCCAGCACTAAACCATATATCGCTCTGTCCATGCTACGTCCGCACACGCAATTCTGACACTGAGTATGTTTTTCCGCCGTCTACCATAGTAACTTTGTTTGGGAATTACGTAAAATACTATATGGGAATATTGCCAAACCATTCTGTTAATTAAACCAGGTATAATATTCGCTCCTTTTACGTATAGAATTCATCGTGTTCCCGGTGAGACATTAAAACTGTCATTCTAATGCTGTCTGTCTGTTATATAGCTCAGTGTACGCTGAACTGTCGAGCTCACTAAGCATAATTGTCTGGGTAAGTCGTGTTCCTCCTTCAATATCCCTCCCTATGCAAGAACTCCTCCCTTGTATCTTTATTAACCTTCATCCTCAAATTCAAACCCTTTTATCCAGCTGCGTTTATCCAAATTCAATTAATATAGAAGCGATTCTCTATAAAGTCCAGGTAAAGGTAATACAATCTATTAAAAAATCTGTCCAATCAGGTAATTCTGCATTTGCAACTGAGGTGCAAGTTCATTAGGAAACTTTTGTTTTCATCTTATTCTAAATATGATACATACAATACGGTCCAAAAGTGTCAGGTACGTTAAATGCGTCACACAATGCTGAAGTTGACAGGTGGGTTGTTCCAACTGTCCTGGAAATATTCCCACAGTTCTAAGGATTTAGGCTGTCTCAGTTGTTTGTCTGTTGCTGGAAGACTTGCCGGTGCAGTCATGTGCTGTCAGATGCTGTCTATAACCAGTTTGGACGTGAAGTATTGTGTGAGTGGGAGTGAATCTATATTATTCCAGCATTAAAGGAATTAATTACGCCTATCACACCTAAAACTATTCATCCATCTTCATTACAGAAGTGTGAAAATTGCACAGAACAAGAATCCCACATTTTCAATGGACGACGACTAAATTAGACCCGACAGGCTCATTATACAATTAAATTAATCAATTAAAGAAATGATTAAAACATGGAGATTTTCAAAAAAGCCTGTTAACAGAAAATGCATGTTCTACATTTCCAGAACAGCACAATATTAAAAATGACTTTAGAAATTTACTCTACTGTTGCATTGGTCTGCCAAAATCCCTCTATATTTTTTCCCAGTTCTGCCTAATCATTTTTTCTTAATATTAAAACAACTAACTGGAATAGAGTAGTCCATGAATAGAGAAATAAGATGATTAGTGGTGACTCTCTTTGTTAATGACCTGGTTTAAAAGTGTTCATTCATACTGGTGAGGTGAGTGTACACTCTGTTGTACACTTACTGCTGCATATACAGTACTCTTCACATATACTTTACTGCTGCATATACAGTACTCTCTACATATACTTTACTGCTGCATATACAGTACTCTCTATATATGCTTCTTCTGCATATACAGTACACTCTATATATGCTTTACTGCTGCATATACAGTACTCTCCACATATACTTTACTGCTGCATATACAGTACTCTCTACATATACTTTACTGCTGCATATACAGTACTCTCTACATACACTTTACTGCTGGATATACAGTACTCTCCACATATACTTTACTGGTGCATATACAGTACTCTCCACATATACTTTACTGGTGCATATACAGTACTCTCTACATATACTTTACTGCTGGATTCTTCTTCACTGTCACAAATACTTAGTTTAGTTTATGGATTAGTTGGTTTTACACAGATTATCCAGTAGTCACATTTTTGCTGCTTTGAAAGTATACAGCTTTACTGCAGACATCCTAATGTCTGTTCTTGTTTCATTTTGGCTTGTGAATTGATATCTGCAGTCTTGCATGTCATGAGAATTATAAGAGCGTGCGGTCAGAGGTAAAACTGAGGTACCCCTTGACAACTTGGCTCACAAACCGCAGCTCTCTGTGAAGAATAAGACAGCATGTATTATGACACATTGAGTGGTGTGTTTACTATTAGGAAGCATGTGGTGCACACATGGACAGAGCATGTATGAATGAACCGATTCTTCCCAGCCGAAAAATTGCACTGGCGGTATTATGACTCTTGATCAGGAGAGGTCTTGTCTGTTTATGCAATGCACACAGATCAAAACCTCAGAAACCCCCTGCCATTGTAGGGTTTATCCCAAACGTCCTTTTGTCCTTGTAGACACTATGCAGGAGACTCTTGTTAAGTTTCAGATTTCCATTCTGTTGTCAAAATATGTTCTATTAATACACAGTATAAGATGGACTTTTCTAGAGGGATTGCTGTAAAAATCTGTTCTGAGATAAAACAGTCTTTTGGGTGTTGTGGTTGAGGGACTTTGTTCATGGGTTATGTGTAAGTCTGCAGTCTCGTCAAGGGCCCAAGGTGACTGAATGGGCCAAATCTGTTCCTAGTTTTCAGGATCTCTGTGAGAATCCACAAAAAGGTTAAAGAAAAAGTTGTGGTAGAGCAGAAATGTTTGTTTTCCTACTTTCTTCCTCATCTGCTTTCTTCTATTCTTTATTCCCTGAATGTTTTTGATAAAGCAATGCCTTTCAGCTGTTATATTTTGACATCTATTTTTCATCCTCCCAGTTCTACATTTTTTACCACTGACCAAATATGTTGAAAATAAAAGGAATATCAAACCTTACAGTTGAGATGAGCCAGATAAAGAAGCTTAAAATTTGACCAAGGCTTTTTTTATTTAAACCTGTCTGAAAGAATCTCTTTAATATCTCACTTGTTTCTCCTAGAAAGGAATGAGAACAAATGGAGTGCAAGTGAAGGCTGGGAACTTTATTAAGTGTTCTGAGCTATGAAAGAGCAACTCTTGAGCAATAACAGAGGTTGAGTAAATATGACTGTGCTATTGTGATTGTACGTGTATTCTAGTGTGGTTGGGTTTGTATGCTTTTGATCGTATGACATTTCAAATGACTGAGGGTCCTCTTATAACTTTACACAATAAACTACTATTAGGGCTAATGATTGACTCCCACACAGAGTCCATTTAGAGAAATGCACAGATATCTTTACCATAAGGGGCTTTTAAACAGATATGAACAGCTGTCAAATCATGAAAGCAGTGTTAGTTATAAGTGATAGCCTACTAATATATACAGTCTACATAGGTTAGGGTGAAAGAATCTGTTATGTTGGAACATGAAACAGTTTTCCTCAGCACAAAGGATGTATGCATTACTTGCAAATTATGCAAATGGTTACTGGATGATAAAGTCACACACAAAAACATCACATCAAGGTCTCAGTGATTTACAGAAGAAGTGAACACATCTAGTTGTGGACTAATAACAAGTGCATATAATTAAGATCTGAATCCTCTGAGAAAGTTATGAGAGACTTGGAAGGGAATCATAAAGAGTTAGTTGCTGAGTAAAAGTGTTTATCAGAAATCCAGCTGCTGGCTAGTTATCCAAGTTTTTATTAGATAGCTTTTAAAACTATAACTAAATATTTTGCACACATTAAAAACTTTTAAAAACTTTAATCAGAGACTTCAAAGTTAAAGATAACAGAGGCATCAAAGTTTACAATGCAGATTCATGGCATTTATTGTAATTTATGAAAAGTTGTGAAGACAGACCAACTCATTCTGTGTACAGCAAAAATATATATTTAAGCCACACACACACACACACACACACACACACTGGAACATAAATAGATTACATAAAGTGTAAATATAGTTGTTTTATCATTGAATATTAAATTTCTAGTTAGAGAAATAAAGAATCTATTGTAAGCAAGCAGGTTTTATTTAAATGTATTTTATTTATAATTTACTGTGTGTTACACACACAGACCAACAAATGTAATATAGGTTTTTAAAAAAATACTTAAAAAAACTTATAACAGCTCTGACAGGCCTAATATGACAAAAAGTCTGTGTTTTTGACAAAAGACACACTGTTATCATCTGGCTGTTCTGCCCTGTAAGCTCTCTCTATCATATTTCCTGTGGTGTCAATATCCACAGGAAGTATCCCATTTTTTCTGCACACAGACCGATGTCCTCTCTGTCCTCCAGCTTTCCTCCCTTCCACCCAAACCCGCTCCTCCACCTCACACACGCATTCAAACACACCACCTGAACACCACCTGCTTCAATGAGAGGTGAATGCAGCTATACCCCAGAACCCTTAATGCATTACTCACGCTTTGATTAATTTTTATAATACGGCTTAATTAAAAGGAGCAGAGTGTAAGCGAGCGATTACATCCAGCTATCATTGTCTCTGCAGTTCCCTCGTCATGTCACAACAGTCTCTTTACACTGAAATCATGTTTGCCATGTTTCTGCTGTCCCCAGATAACTTGTTCTGTTTTTGTCAGTCAGCGCTGTGGGAACAGCAGAGGCAGCTTTTACCCAGGCTTATCTTCTAACACATCTCAGCACGCTTTAAAGTTCAAGATGAAGAAGATCCTGGTTGTTCGTTCAAAGCCCACGGCATGGGAGAAGGGCTCCTGTTTTTTATTCTGTGTTACAACATGTGATACACAAGCAAGAAAGTAATATAAATGCTAAACAGAGATAAATTAAAGCATATATTACAGCTCTCAATCATGCTGTTGTACTGAATATAAGCATGGCTGTGATTAGCCATGGCACTAGGGTAAGACGTTGGCCACGGGCGACAAGGTGACAGGGTGTTTCATTAACACCAGTACATGGATGGATTATGGCAGGTGTTTCCATGTCACATTGGTGGGACACATATGGCCAATCAAAACAGGTACTTGTGAGTAGTAAATAGACAGAGTGGTCTGTTATTTAAATATAGCTAATTCCAGCAGCTTCTTATAAGGAAGGAGTAATGATGGGAAAGCTGTTGTCCACAAGGACTTGAGTAGAAATGGGTGGATTGGTGAGGAAAGCAGATGGCTCACACTGCAGGTGTGTGAACCGTGGAAAACATAAGGGAAGTGTGGCTTAGAGAGAGACAGAAGGGTGATTATGATGAATGAAATGAGAAAGTACAGGCGAACAGTGTTGAAGGCTGGAGTATCCATTTTGATGCGTCTCAGGTCTCAAGACTTTTCTCACAAACACTAGTGAATGAAAAAATGCTGAGAAGGAAAAATGCATTTATAACCAAAGCACACAGCCTCAAGCTTTGATAAGACATTTTTGAAAAGAGTGTGATAAAGACGATTTTCCCCTAGCTTTCTGGCTGTGTGGAGTGAAGCTAATATCAGCTGATAAGGCTAATTAATTGGCATTCAGTTAGCATCATTAGCATGTGCGTGGATGAGTGCCCATGCTAATCAGTTGGTTCCTTGCATATCTCGACGGACTTAACCAAATGACTCTCTTCATGAGGAGTTTTGTTTTCAGCGAGTTATTTGTGGCTGGACCATCATAAGCATTAAAAGCGGCTCATTAAGATGGTTCTGTTTTTGTCTGTTATATTGTCTCCAGTTTTGTTTGTCTTGTGTCCATCTGTTGTGTCTTAGTTGTAGTCAGTTCAAAGTTTTCTATTTACATTTACATTTATGCATTTAGCAGATGCTTTTATCCAAAGCGACGTACAATTGAAGGAACAATAGAAACAGTGCACCAACTGAAAAAGAACAACAACAATCTTATAAGCATGGTACCATTTTCCCTAGCCTAGTATAGCGTAAGTAAACAAACGCAGTTGTCCCACCCCACCCCTTTTTTTAGAGACATTAGAGAGAGGTAAGGAAGAAAAGAGGAGGAAAAAGAGAGAAGTGTTAGTAGTAGTAGTTGCATTTAATTGGGGAGGTATAGTCTAAAGAGGTCAGTCTTTAGCCTTATCTTGAAGATGGATAGTGAATCAGCTGTTTTGATAGAGACTGGAAGGTCATTCCACCAGGAGGGAACAATCTAGGAGAATTTTTTTGTTCCCAATTCAGGGCTGACATCAGTGTGTGTGTGTCTGTGTATTTATTTATGAAGGCCTCCACTCCACATTTATCTTCATAATTTTCAATTATGTTGTCAGGAAAACTGTAGTTACCAAATGCCATGTTTTAAGATGTTTTAACAAAGTATATTGGAATATATGCAAATAATATATGCAAAAGATGGATGGATAAATGAGTGAATGGAAGGAAGGATGAATGAATGGCTAGACACGCAGGCAGAAAGACAGACTAGATAGATGGCTGTTTTTTTTACACTGAATTGAGTTATTCTCATGCCTAGTAATGTGGTCTGTTTATCTGTTTATAGTGTCTGTTTACCTCATGCTAATCTAATTACTTTAGGTAAGCGGACAAGTATGGGGCTTCGCAATCTTTTAAATATTTTCCAAAGAAATAAGCCCAACAATCCCAATAAAAGCATGTAAGAAAGCCAAATTCAGCACTAAACAGAATGCAAATCACTTTATTAGTTTTTATTAGTATAAGTAAAAACCACACATTTATGATGTGGTAAAATAAAAGAGAAAGAGAAGAGAAGGAAGGATATGAGAGGTGTGGATAGATGCAGTCTGCTTCTCTTTACAATGTGTGGTTCAGTAAAAATTCATTCCTTTTAACCAAACCCACCCCTGAGGTCTTGGGGAAATAAAGAACTAATTGATCATTGGTTTTGTTCTACCCTTAAGTCACTACATAAGCTATTACGTTTTAGCAGTAATGAAAGGCTTTGCTTATTTCTCTGTTTGTCTGTTTTTGTTGAACTTGAAAAGCATCCAAGCAGTTTCTCATGCTCATGATGCCAAATACAGCCAGAGACAAGCAGATATGCTGTCGATACGCTAAACAGAGATGCTGCGTGGGTAAAGCTAGGTCACCTAAGGTCAGGAGTCCTGAGAAATGAACGCATCTTGCGTGACATTTAGAGAATGTGCAGGATGAGAGGATAATAGATGAAATGAACTACAGAAGAGTACAGATGAATATAGACACATACATTGATGTGTTTTTTATTATTATTTTAGAAGACTGCAGAATCAAAGAGAAAAGATGGGAAAGACAGGATTGAAACAACACTTATATATGTCACAGGTAAGCGCTCTGCCTTGTGCTACACACCTCTAACAGACAGTGTAATAATGTGAGGGTGAAATTAGCACTTCCTGTTATAGGATAGGAGATAGATGATCAGAAAAGAGGTGAATAAAGGAAACCTCATAAAGAGAGAAAGTGAGAGAAGGATATACTGTAGGAGAGTACAGCTTTGACAGATAAAGAGAGAAATGAAGGGGTGTCATTTCAATGCGGGTGAAATTAATGAAGTTAATGGAATAATGAGCAGGGATGTGCACTGGCTAATTATGAGCTGCAGGCAAAACAAGTCAAAGATGTCAATTTTGGCCTAATTTGAAGTTTTCACAAAAAAAGTTTAAAAGTTAAAAGTTTAGTGATCCCAATGCTCAAAATAGCAGTGAAACATCTAAAATCATCTTTATTTGTATGTTGTTGTTTTTTTCAAAATCTTCTATTGGTTTTTTAATAATCAATGAAAAATTTATACTTTTTTATTCTCCTGACATCTTCAGAAAGCTGTAGCTCATTCATTTCTTTTTCCAATTACAACAAATTACGCATGTGCATAAGTTAAAAATGATCAAAAGTATTATTGATAATAAAGTATTATTATTATTAAGTGAATATGTAGTGTCACATATTCACTTCTGTAGAAGGCACAGGTTTGTTTCAAACAACAAAAATTGCAACTATAATCATAAAAAAGTATTAAACGTTTTAATAAATTTGCTTATAAAAACAATATAACCAAGGTCTTTAAAAAGTGTGGGTTGCTCTGCACTGTTGCTGGGTTCAGAGACTCAGAGCCTCAAAGGGCAATGTATCCTGTTCACCCAAAACATTCTGGTAACCCTAAACACATGCATAGCCCTCATTCAGTACGTGCACACAGTCAGCACAGCATTCACAACAGTGAAACGTGGATGTCTGCCAAACATATGTTTAGAGATCATCGCGGTTTCTGTCTGTCTTTCATTGTGTCTCTCTCTCTCTCTGTGAAATGCGGTTCGACAGGTGTCAGCGTGCAGCTGTCAGCACGAAACTACAGCACTAGATGTCTGACCTAACTAATGAGGCGCGCTGATCTAAAACACACATTTACGCTTCCGTCTTTAATACAACCTGCTAATGCAAATTACACGTAAAAGGTAGGATCTTGAATAACTATTAAACTCCGTGCTCTGCATAAAATCATGAGCCCTTTCAATTAAAAAATGCTAAAAAGGAGGCCTGGCGGGACGGCACAGTCATCGGTGAATGAGAGCGTGAGTGATTGAGTCACAGATGAGAGCGCTCTGCAAGTTCAAGGTCTAAATCTGTTTCCGACTGCAGGATAAGAGCAGTGCACCTGGTGAGGCTGATGGTGAGGGGGACAGAAGAACGCTGTGGAAAAACAGACAGATGGTGGCAGACATTCTTAAAGAGAGTTGCTAAGACAGGATGCCGTGGAAGGTGGGATGGACAGAACTGGAAAAACAGCAGCTGGTCCTCGGCCCATTTACAAAAACAGTAGAAATCGTAGGTTTGATGAAGAAGTAAAAATAGGCCACTGGGATTGCTTCATGCCGTACAAGGGAGTGACACATGTTTATTTGGTGTAGATGTAGACGCTAAACCATTTTGCAGCTCAAACAACGTATAGTTCTGATATTTTATGCCACTTTGTTTCTCATGTTTCTAAATGTATCCTGTTAAAATGTTAATCAGATATTATCACTGTAATTCAAGGAGAAAACATTCATGAAGAATTGTTTTGGGTTTTTTTTATCTAAACATCTGATTGAATCCAGATGATTCTGGTTTATTGCTGTAGGTGATTTCAGAGATCAGATTCTTTGTACTTTTTTTTAATGTACATGGATTCATAAAAAACAAATCTCCCTTTTAATCAAAACTGTATTTAATGATTATCAAATTTGCAGAAGTTCAGTATAGCTCGCTCATAACCAAGTCAATGGCAGCTATTCAGAGCAGCTCTGATGAACAGAGATGGCTTTACTGTCTGTACAAAGTCACAACAGCAGAACCACTGTCTGCGAGAAAACAATGCAATCCTGCTGTGAAAGTTACGCTGCTGCTTCCGCGCGCACTGTGCGCGTGTGTGGCGTGAAACATGTCATGTGCGATTGGCACGTTCGCGCTCGGTCTTTAATGTTGCCATGGAAATAAGCAGCGGCCCTTGTAAATTCCTGCCGGTAAAATTGAGCAACTCCCGGTGCTGTACCGATCGTGGATCTATTGCGCAAGACTTCTGATGCTGATTTGGGATGACTGCAGGTTTGAAAGAGGGCAGCGGGTGTCTCCATAATTATGACAGCCCTGGACAACCTGCGCTAAGCGGCGTGACGGACCGTCTGTGAGCGAAGAAGATGGGAAGGGTTGAGAAAGTCAGAGAAAATGACAGAAGATTACAGTGCGACAGGAAGAAGTTATGGAGCGGCCGTGTATTTGGAAGACTGCAAAGGAAATGCAAAATGCAGAGTGGTTTGGTGGGCAGATGTAGACAGCATGCTCGCTGGCTCGCTGGCTCCATTGGGCTTTTGAACTGCCAACATGTGAGCCGAAACGTCTTCAATTTGTGATGACATTAAATAGCTGCATCTGCGTAAACAGGAGGGAAGGGAAGAAAGTTAAAAGCGAGGAAACAAGAAAGAGGAAATGGCAGCGTAAGAACACACAAACATCATTGCCTCTCTAGACAGACACCTACTGACACCTTAAAGGAACAGTTGATAAATATAATTTCTGTTAGTTTGCCTGATGTTGTTCCAAATTCCGAAAAACATCTTTGCTATACAGTGATCATTGTACATACAAGCTGTCAAGCACCAAAACGCACTGTAAAAGTAACATTAAAGTTGTGACCTTACTTATGACCTATTACAAGTTCTCTGAAGGCTTTGTGTACTTTGTAAACAGACTGAAATTTAAGTCCTTTACCACTGATCGTCGTCACCTGCCCCTGGTTCAAATATGTGAAATATGCCATAGTTCTGATGTCATGATGACAATGTTACTGAAATACAACCTGTGTAATACAGTAGGTAGGTACCAAGATCTCAGTATAATGGAGAACTTACATTTAAATATTAGCATTATAGTTCTAATGCTTATGAGATTTAAAATATAATATAATACCTTGTTGTCTGTTTTTGAGTTAATTATATTAATTAATTAAAATATAGGTAGTAAGACACAGAAAGAGGCTTTTTAACTATAATGAAAGAAAGAGTGAAACAAAATAAAATGTGATAAACTTTCAGCTAAACTTTCTACGAATACCTTTATTAGGAATATGTTTTGAATAGGGAGTATATGAGAACCATGTTTTTAAAAACCCTTTTATTAAAATGTAATTCATTGCGGTTCTCAGAGGAGAACAGGAATGCTGTTTGTGCTGAGGGTCCAGACAGAAGGATGGAGCGCAATCTGAGGTGTCTCCTGAAATATAATCAACCATAGCAGCTCATTCTTGAAGTAAAACACTTTCTCCAAAGCCTGTACTGCCGGGACCTGAGGGATTCACTGTTTTGGAACTTAGTTTTCAGATGGAATATATTTTTGAAAGACAGTACAGACAGCAAAATTACTTTTGGCACTCAGGTGTCTTGTAGTGGATTGTCTCTTTTTCTCTCTCATTCACAAGCTGTTTTTCTCATTCTTATTTCTCTGTAAACAGATGGTTCAAAGGTGAGACCCTTCAGTACAGCACATTGTATATTACTGACAAAGCAATTGTAATAATCCACCCGTAACCCCAGCTAACCCCCAGAGCACATTCACTATCTATTATTTTGCCAATAATTCCAATCACATGAGAGAATCTGAAATTTGTGTGTGTGTATATGTGTGTGTGTGTGTGTATCAATACATCAATACCCCTACTATGTTTTCCATAATTATGTTCATCTCTCTGGATATTTCCTCAGTTCCTATTTCATTGCACTTCTCCTGCCAATGCGAAGTCTTTTTTCCGATCATTTGCTTTCTCATTAAGAGAGAACTTTAACATTAATATAATAACCACAGGGTGACATTAGTCCATTGAAAATGTTTTATCCCACATTTTTGTTTCTCCTCCCTGCAATTATCTAAACTCCTGCAAGCCAAAAACCAGTGTTGCATTTTGTTGTGTTTTTGCTTTTTGTTGTTGATGTTGCTTTGTTTTACAAAATATTTATAGAACTGAATAAACCAAATAATAACCTTAAAGCATGGATAATATTGTTCTTAATGTGCAGCACAGACTGCAAAGTTCTTGGCAAGAAATTAAAAAATATTATAAGCATGTGGTTTTGAGCAAGGGTGTCGTCATCCTACCGTTTATATTTCAATTTCAATGACAGACTCTTCGACAGATTCAAATTTTGTCAGATTACTCATGCAATCAACATTTTTATACAATTCATAATGCAAATTTTGAGCCATGCAAAAGTTCAACACATTAATAAACAATTTTATTACAATTAATGTATTACAATTAATGTATTACTGTTACTGATTACTGTATAGTTACCTACAGGGAAGGTCAAATTTAAACGCAATACCTACTAAGTACTAAAATGTAATAAGTAACTATTTTAAAGTAACTTGTTTTAATCACTTTAAAAATAATTCCAACAGAATATGATTGTCATGTTACAAAGTCAAGTTTATTTTCCTTGTCGTATTTCTTGCATTTTAGCGCCACCTATAAGAAAAGTCTTATCCACAGAGACAGACTTGAGACTACTACAGATGCAGAACATAACTGTAGAGGTAATATGTAGGAATTTATCAATGAAAGTGCTTAGTGCATTGCCAGTTAACAGCAGAACAACAAATTTGACCAATACATTAAGATGAAACATTGAAGAAATTAAGTGCATACTGTATAATGTGGCAAAGAGACAAAGATAGATACACAAATCAGTGCTGTTTTAGATAAAAGCTTTCAATTGAACCTGATCATATTAGATATTTTATAGTTACATTTATAGAGTAACAATTACAAAATATAAATTTTGCATAGAACAGTTTAAAAACAAATGACCAGTATATATGCTATATAATGTAAATTTGATAAGTGTGAGAGTGGAATATAACAGTACCAGAGATATTTAACATATGCATGGAGAAAGGGGAGAGACAACATAGCCAACAAAGCAAATCATGGATTTGACAAACAGTATGGAGAGTATATGTGCAAAGTTCTATTGTATTTAAAGAACATTTTTCTACACTGTAATAAATAAATGTATGCCCTTATTGTGTTCCTAAATACATTCAATGTACATTATTGAGTGGAACTGAATGAGAATAAGTTCAAATGTTTTGTTAGGAAATATTTGTAATTTTACACACACAAGTGATCAGATTCAGGCAGCTGGCCAGCAGCATGGCAGTGGGGTATGCAATATTCTTGTTAGCGATGCTTTTCCCAATGTTCCTATTGGTCTGTTAAACAGCAAAGAAACCATGTGTCACTAATCACTTTAACAGCCAGGTTATTGAATTTGTGTGTTCTGCTCTTACTCACAGTCGAAAAACAGCTTAGTCCTTGCCATAGTTGGTACAGTTGGCTCCTGGTACCTGGACCTCCGACTAGCCCAGCACACACAATGCTCACCATCTTTCCATAGAGATGGGCATTACCAACACATAAACTGTTTGTCTGGCTTGTTGAGGCTTAACTATAGTTTAGGTATTTTCATAACCTGTGAAACTAGTTAATTAGGAAATGCTGTAAATTGTATTAAGCTGTGTGCATAGTTATAGTATTCCAATATGATTAAAAAAGCAACACACACACACACACACACACACATTGTATTGTGCCTGATGATTTGTGTGGGACAAACAGAGGGGAGTACAAGAATGGTTAGTCAAATGTGAGAGTTGGTGCATTTTGCCCATTCTGTTTGGGTTTTGCTTACACAAATTAGCTTTTGTTTTTAAACAAGCAGGAAAAGAACATGTGTTGTTAATACAGAGCAAACACTTAACAGAGGCACTGCATTGCATGATATAAAAATACAGACTCCAATGACAATAGAAAATCTGTTAAACCATAACACAGATGTTGAGACTTACAGAAACATAAGCAAGAAAGGATAATGTTGCACTTTGTTTTTATAATGTAAATCCGAACAAACAATGTTGATTCTTGTGTAAACTTACAGTATGTGATCACAGGATTCTCTCTCTGGCAGTAAACTGTTAAACCACCTGTAAACCATTTTAGCGGTCAATAACAGACAACAGAAAGAAAAACAAAAATTGCACTCTGGGACAAAAGCATCCTAATAGACCTGTGGCATTTTGTGCTTTACTACATTTAATCTGCCTCCTAGATTCCATAATTTTTTTTTACAAATCATTAAATTCATCACTATACACGTTTACAGTGACATCGTCCTTTTGGCAAGCGTTACCCGGGACACCTTGACCTGACTTTGTCGAAACCATTTCTGTGTTCTAGATATAACAAAGTAAAAGGTGCATAACAGCCCATTTAAAGTGTTTAGTAAACGTTTACGCGGTGATCTTTAGTCCGCTCCGTGGTGGCAAACGCTTTGAGAAAAAGACCTCTAACCTAATCGTTGTTGACATTTTGGGAAAACGTCCAGCATCAGCGCTAAAAACACCTTGTTCAGCTGTTTCTCAATCATCAGACACAAAACTTACAGGCTAACTTTTATTGACTAATTCTTTACTTTGGCGTCCCCTGGCGTCCTGCACATAGATCGCCATCAAAATTCGGCAGGCCTTACTGATCTAAATAAAATAAAAAGGGCTTTAGAATGTATTACCATGTAACAGTTAAAATAAAACAAATAAAATAAAAATCGGAAATTGCTTGTATGTGCTTGTGATCTGAGAAATACATGAAATTTATTATAATCTGTATTTCCGTTTTTTTCCACAAAGCAATGCACTTGTTGCGTTTAGTTCAAGGAGGGGTGACGTGTTTCAGAAGCTTGAAGTATCACCATTACATAATTCAACTAATCTGGTTCATTGTGGGAATCGAGGTCTGTCGCAATCCAGAAATCCATCGCATTTTCCGACACAACGTTGTAACGTTAGAGACAACAATTTCAATCCTGCTTTCAACCAATTTGCTTCCTATCAACTTTTGAATGAGCCGTTCCTTTTGGATTGGGCATGCACCGGGTTTTCTTACTAGGATGTACTGGTCATTGTAGTTCCTTCCAGTTACCGCAGCACTACCTTTGGTGACAGCAAAACTACATCCCCCAAAAACATGAGCAATCGCCCCGCCCACTTTTCCACAGTTTGCCTCCCCTCCCACTTTCTGTCGGTCCGCGGGGAAGTCGCAAGATGGCCGACGTCGCGTGAAAGTATATTCCTCTCCTCAACATGAAGTCGTGAGTGAGACAGAGAGCGAGGGAGCTTGCGTCGGGGTTTTATTTTTGTTTTCTTTTAGTTGTTTTCCTTTATTTTTCGTTTATTATTCATCTCATTCCGAATCGTGGCTTCCCTCGATTTGTCTCGACTAGTTGACGCGTCAATCACGCCGGGATCTCGGCTAACTGGCTAAGTGCGCGAGCTAGTTTGTTAGCCGCAAACTGTAGCTCTTCTAACTGTTAACCAGTACAGAAGTAACCTACTGTATTCAGTACCAATAAGATATTTTATTTGCACAACGAGCATGTTGGACAACAGCAGCGAAATCGTTGTATGATTTACAGCTAGACGGGTTGCATATAGAATTTAATTTTGATGTTATCAACATTGTCGACATTATAACTGTAGCGCGCGCGCCGTTATTCTCCATCGTTACATTATAGATAGTAGATATTGATGTTATGGATAGTGCAGCATTGTAATTAATCAAAGCAGATATTCTGTAGTGTGGATAATACTGGCACATCGGTGTAACAGTAGGGAATGGTGCACATTGTATTTACACGACCAAATGTAAAAAATAGCCACACATCTATAACTGTACAAGGGGTTAGGCTGGCGGTTGCATTTGTCGGATCATTTTCAGGACGTACCACATTGTAAACATTTCAATTTTTTAGTTACAGGTCAAATCTGGTTCAGACACGTTGACTGAGTGTATCTTGGAATTAGCTTCTCAATAAAAGGTTGACGCTATTAGACAGTTTTAGAGGCAATAAACAACATGGGGGTTCAAGGGTTTCAAGAATATTTGGAGAAACGTTGCCCAGGAGCGGCGGTTCCAGTAGACCTTCTTAAGCTCGCACGAACAGCAGGCCGTCAGCCCCCATATCACCACCACCATCCCCATCATCCAAGCTCGCTGCCTCCGCCTCCTCCACCAGCTCGCATTCTGGTTGACGCAGATTCTGGCCTTCAGCGACTTTACGGGGGCTACCAGACTGACTGGGTTTGTGGAGGCGAGTGGAACGCAATGCTCGGCTATCTGGCGGCGCTCTCACAGGCCTGTTTGTACCAGGGCGGACTAGAGCTGGTGGTGGTTTTTAACGGCACGCTTGGGAAGGATCGCTGGCCGGAGTGGGCGCGGCGGGCGCAGGGGCAACGACAGACAGCTCAGCTCATCGTCAACCACGTCGGCAGCAAGGCCACGCCCCCTCCGCGGGCCTGGTTTCTGCCCCCGGCCTGTTTGAGCCATTGTGTCCGCCTCGCAATGTTCCGATTCCGCGTACGGGTGAGTGGCCTACGGTGCAGATGATGTCCACCTCGGCAGTTGCCTTGGATTGTGTTGTTACGTGGTGTAATGCATGTTGGTTGGAAATAAACTGCACAGTTTTAGTTTTGTTTTGCACCTCTACATAGATGCCTACAAAATTCCTGCCTTTTTAGAGATGTGCATGAGCTGTCATCAGTTTTAATGACTTAGCCAAAATGTTTTTATTATTTTATTCCAGTTATTTGTGCCACTGTACATGTTTAAAAAGTATGCTTATTTAGTAGTTTAGTAGTTAGTAGTTATGGCCAACGTTTCACAATTATACTAACTAATAAAACCTTTATTCTGTGTGTTACACAGCAATGGCAGATATGTGGGTACGACAATACATATATGGTGTCCTTCTACCCTGCTTGTTGTAGGTGGTGCAGACCCTTGAGGACCACCACCAGGAGGTGCTATCCCTGTACAGAGACTATGGTTTTCAGGGTCTGATCGCACAGGACTCAGAGTTTGCGCTATGCAACGTTCCAGCCTATTTCAGCTCACATGCTCTCAAGCTCTCCTGGAATGGCAAGAATCTGACCACTCACCAGTACCTGCTAACAGAGGCTGCTCGCCAACTTGGCCTCAAGACACAGCACTTGCCCATCTTTGCTGCTCTACTGGGTGAGCCACAATGGCTAATGCCTGAACATGTGATATTGCTAGTTTAGCTTCCATGTGTAGCTCTTATATGTTCAGTTGATCTTTGAAACAGGTAACCACATTCTGCCAGATGAAGACTTGGCTGCCTTTCACTGGAGTTTGTTAGGTCCAGAACACCCTCTTGCCTCACTCAAGGTGCAGTTTTTTAATTCAAAACAAGTTTATGAAATTTTTAGTCTTCCATAATTTGGATTTATAATCTACTAACGCATCGTTAAGCATCAGGTTTTCAGATACACTTTTATCCATGTAAGCCATTCTTTTTTAATCACCCATTTTTTGTTTCTCTCTGCTCAGGTAAGGGCTCATCAGTTAGTTCTCCCCCCGTGTGAGGTTGTTATCAAGGCTGTATCTGAATATGTGGCATCCATCAAAGATCTTGGAAATCTGGATTCGGTGGCCAAGGATGTTTTTAAGCAGTCACAGGTGAAAATGTTATTTTCATCTGCTGCTACTCATTTTGTAAATCTTTCTCCATGCTGTCATATTAAGGCACACTTTGTCATGGTTCTTTTCTCATCTCCAGTCTCGAACTGAAGACAAAGTCGAGAGGTTTAAGAAGGCAGTGGAGTATTTTTCTGTGGCCAGTAAACCAAGACCTCTCTCCATGGGACCTTCGCCTTACCTCTGTAGGTATAATGTGGAGTTTGCTTACCATGCCTAGTATATATATTGCTGTTTACTTTTTAGAAGATCTTTTTGGTTGCTCATGTATGTTTTTGTATACGTTTGCAATATTTATTTGGTTTCCCATGACTCTTCTTACAGTTCCAGGGTTTGGGCCTACTCAGTTTAGTGGACCTCCAGGCCATATGGGGGCAGTGCAGCCTGGAAAAGCTCAGGTAATTTTGTTCTGAAAGATGTTGTGCTTCAGAAAAATCTTTTGCTACGGAACATGTTTCTAAATTTAAAAACAAATTTAAATTTTATTCTTTCTCTTTTCACTGGTTTGCAGTTTGGTCCACCCCAGGTGTCAGGTGTTAAGGTGCCTTATCCAGGTGGGCTTTATGGACCCAGTCCTGCCACTGGTCCTGCCCTTTTATGCCAGAACCCCACTCAGTCTCTACAGGACTGCAATGATTCACTTGTTGGGAAAATGGGCTTTGCTGATTGGTCTGCTCCATATGACTCCTCCCAAAGTGGCAACCGACAGCCTAATCACCACACAGCTGCTCCCACTGGCCCCTCCCCTTCATCATCGTCATCTTCAGATGGGGAGGAGCAAAATGACACCAGCACTAAGTTAGTTCTCATTAATCCTTAGCATACACTTATGTGTCATATTTTACATGATTGTTAGCAATCCCATATTGATGTAGCATTATGTGAATATTTATTTTCTGTCTTTATTTTTAGTCATTTGGCTGACAAGTCTTCAAGATGGGAAGATCCGAGTGGACAAGGAGGCGGGGCCTCTGGGAACAGCCACCATGGTAATGGAAGTGGTCCGTCCATCCCATCGTTGCTGTCCATGCCAACACGCAATCACATGGACATCACAACCCCACCCCTTCCACAGGTCAGTGCTGAGGTGCTGAGAGTGGCAGAGCACAGACACAGAAGAGGACTCATGTACCCACAGATCTACCACATACTGACCAAGGTAATACAGAATGTGTTATGTATGCATACATACAAATTACTTCACTGTTACCATTATTGGATTTTGTGATGAATCTGGGTTTATTCATTAAATATTTGCTTGTGGGCATATTGTTCAAGTTGTAAATTGTTGTATTATTTGCATAGATCATTAGAATTAGTTCACAATGTATAGTTAGCAGAAACCATTTTCTATGTATAGTAGGGGGTCTAACAATATTCAGAACCAAACCGGGAACAGGTACTTGTGTACCGAACACCCCCTGCTGCTGCCACATTTATGCATATATTCATACTCTATAAATGTTGTTTGTTTTTAACATGCTGTATATATGATGTATCTCAGAAGATAAAATGACTGTTTAGAAGCACTCATAATTAGGGCTTAATCTTATGAGAAGGATATGTTTAATGCATTTTCACAAGTTAGAAATGAATATTTAACACAACATGCATTGACATGGCCAATTAGCTTACTGAAAGAAGTTAAATGTATATTTCATAAACAGCTAAATTGTAACTAAATACATGATTGCAACACACTGTGCTGGGGAACAATGTGCTGTGTGTAGTATAATATTGCATAGTATGAAATAGGCCTACGGCTGGTTTATTGGAGGTTTTGTAAATGCATTGTTCTTTGTTAAAGTAGCTACAAGGACCGCCCCCAAAATTAATCAAGCATTATGAGCTTCTGATGGGGTCATCCCCTAAACTTGATTTAGTAAATTGTCATTTAATTTGACTGAAACAGTTTAAATCAGTTGGCGGTCCTAGTTTAAAATAAATTCAAATGCCCCATAAACCTGTTTAATACATAAGAGGCTAATAATACCTGTTATGCTGCTATATTCCTGTCTCTTATTTTTGATTTCTCTTTTGTATCCCTTCTCAGGGGGAGATGAAGATGCCAGTGTGTATAGAGGACGAGTGCAACCCAGACCTGCCTCCTGCCTCTTTACTTTTCCGTTCTGCCCGCCAGTATGCCTACGGGGTGCTGTTCAGCTTGGCTGAGATCCAGCGGAGGCTGGAGAGACTGGCCATGCGCAAACGCAGTCCAGTTGATGGTGAGAGGAATGGGAGATCTGAGATATGGGGTAGAAGAGAAGTTTGCTGGAATTAGTTTGGACACCTGGGCCTTATGAATTGTGATAGCCCTGTATGTCTCTGTATAGACCATGTGAGCAGTGGCCTATCAAACACACTATCAAACAAAATCTTTTATACTGCTACTATTGTAAAAAAAAAATTGTGCTGTTACATTAAAGTTAGTATCCCTCATAATCACCAGTGCTTTCAGTATCCAGCTATACCAGTTTTGTGTTGCTGTAAGTCATACTTTGGTTTAGATCTTGTTGTTAACGTAATATCACACAATCTGAATCATTGTGTTTCTGTCGTGAATACACAGTGCCCCCAGTGATTATAAAGGAGTGGTGCGCCAGTAAAGCTAAATCTGCCCTGACCCCGGAGCTCGTCCTAGCCCTGTGTTTCCGGGAGTGGACGTGTCCTAACCTGAGGCGGTTGTGGCTAGGCAGAGCATCAGAGGACCGCAGCCGCCGTACTCGAGCCTTCCTGGCCTGCATGCGCTCTGACTGCCCTGCCCTGCTCAACCCGGCCTGTGTGCCATCTCACCTGCTGCTCATGTGCTGCGTGCTCAGGTGACACAATGTCATCTTGCCTGATGATGTCACTAAATACTGTAGGGCCTTTGGGATTGGAATGGTTCTTACTGTAGTCTGAGTAATTAAGCACCAGCATTTTGCTTGTTTACAGGTATATGATGCAGTGGCCGGGGGGACGAATTCTTCAACGCCATGAGCTTGACGCCTTTCTGGCTCAAGCTGTGTCTAACCAGCTCTATGAGCCTGACCAACTTCAGGAACTCAAGGTAAGTTATGTCTACCAGTAACATGGCACAGTATGTCCACACAGTAACAAGTATTCTCCGGAATACTTGATGCTAATTGGTCAGTCACAAAATTCTATATAATGACTGCTTAAACATGCAGTAGACACCGGCCACTTTCCAAAACTTAAATAATTCATTAAGTAAAATGTATATAATATATATAACTGTCTTTGACACTGGTTCAGGTGGAGAAGGTGGATAACCGCGGGGTGCAGCTGGCCTCATTGTTCATGAGCGGTGTGGACACTGCCTTGTTCGTGAATGATGTATGCGGACAGCCCCTGCCATGGGACCACTGCTGCCCTTGGGGCTTTTTTGATGGGAAGCTGTTTCAGAGCAAGCTAGCTAAAGCCACCAGAGACAGAGCCTCCTTACTTGATATGTGTGAAGGCCAGGTAATAAACTTACAGGCACAAGCGCAGCTTGTTTCTTTTTGACAGTAGTTTCTGAGAAAAATGTCTGCCATTTTGTCTCTGCAGGAGGAGCTGGTTTCCAGGGTGGAGAAGATGCGCCAAGCCATTTTGGAAGGCATTAATCTTTCCCGACCACCTCCCCCGCCTCCCCCACTGCCACCCCCTGCATTCCTCCCCCCTGCTATGGTGCCCCCTTTCTACCCCATACATCCTCTGTATCCTCCTCGTGCACTGGGCTCCATGCCACCACCTCCTCACCACCACCAGCACCGGCCCAGGGCCTTTCCAGGTTAGACCCCCATTTGTTTAATGTATTTGTCTTTATATGT
>JBAJNP010003842.1:0-36954 GCA_036877545.1 Yasuhikotakia modesta
CACACACACACTCACCTCCACAACCCCAGGTGAGATGATGGAGAGAATCAGGTAGAGCCAGATGTAGGCGAAGATGCTCCAGAAGGCAGTGATGAAGAACACCCTCAGATGTTTGATCTTCCTCACCTCACTGTCAGGTATCACCCACACGCAGATCCCGATGATCACAAACATGTTGAAAGCGGCGCTGCCCACGATGGTGCCTGGACCCAGCTCACCGGACTCGAACCCGTGACCGCACACCTGAAACATTCACAAACATACAGTTACGGTACGGCCCCGCCTCAACGGTTGCTCCGCCCAAACTGCATGTGTAAATTTCAGTTTGAAGTGTAAAAATTAATCTAAGCCAATCAGAAAAGATGTGTAATATATGTGATGTCAGCTTTTGGACCAATCAGATCTTACTCTGGCCGGAGCTAGCTAGTGCACTTCATTTTTAAATGAATTAATGTAGTTGTTTATCCAATGTCAGACAAGGTAAATACACCCACAACATTTTCAAAAGAAGATGCAGTATGTAAGTATACAGATAAGGTGAATAAGAGTCAGACACCAGCAGGTATTGGTTATCTCTGTATAGCTACACCAGCAGGTGAAGCAACATGCCTCCAGGGTCCGTCTGTGACAAACAGATAATTCACTCTGTGCCTTCATTCCAGCTGAGCTTCCAATGAGATTTCACACATCTCCCACCAAAATCTGCTGAATACTCCGTCTGACTGCCTCTCTCCTTCGCTCCCTGCTCTTACAAAAGCAATTCTTCAAGATGAATGATGCGTTATTATGTTGTTTAGATAGCAATCTGTATGAAAATTATCCCACTGTGATGTTAACCCACACGACCTGACTGAAATCTTAACACGTCAGTTAGTGACAAACAACACGAAGTGACAAATGTTAGTCAATAAAGCTCTGCCAGTGCTGAGTCGACGTGCTAAATGTTGGTCGGCGCAGTGGCATGCACCTCCCGCAGGCAGGACAGCGGATCTGAGATAGGAAACATGCTGCTTCCATGCGGTGGACAACGAGAAATGAAGCAGGACTGGTCTGTCTCCCACCCTTATTAATAAACATTAGGCTATCTAGACACTCATTAGGTAGAGCAGCACTCTGCAGGCCAAATGTTACACAGCATGCCAGCGTATCAACTTTAAACAATTCACACACAGACACAGACACACACACACTATATGCTGTACCCTGAGAAACATAATCATGTTTCTCTTTCATCGTTCAGGAGATTTAATGGAGTTTACGTTCATGCTGTGTTTAGAACTTTAGTACACAGACATCCTGCTAAAACCTGTTAAAACCAGCATAACAGTTTTCTGGTCTGGATTAAGCTGGTTTAGCATTTCTCCTAAAAAATTCCCAAAACAACCCAGAGATACAAACAAATTTGAAGAACATATTTCTAAATATTTGGTAAATATTAGGGAGAAAGTTCATGAGACAAATTTAAGTTCTAATTGAGATGACTTGCTCTGGCAAATCTGAACCTAGTGTGTGACCTTGTTTGACCTACATTTGTCTCCAAAATGAGACAAATGTAAGATTAGGTGAAACCTCTGAGATGCTGGAGACTCATTAAATTTGGAAGCTGCTAAAATGTAATTGGGATATTAAATAGACCTCATTTGCAAGATCTTACAGGTTAAATGATGGACACTGCTTAAATGAACCGATAGGACTCTTATATCAAAAGAGGTTACTGTGATAATGACAAGCCTTGGGTAATAACCATAGCCCACACTAATGAGCATTTAGCCATCTGGTGTGAATGTAATTAGTGGTTTTGCAGTAACCGGTTTTCACCTCATATGTGTCATTTTAACAGCCCCACCCACCTCAATGACGGACAGCAGGATCTCAGGGGCGGAGGAACCCAGAGCCATCAGGGTCAGATTGGACACGGTTTCATTCCAGATTCTCACGGTGGCCACTGATGTTTCTCCGTTTGGCATAGTGATGGTGACTTCCTTCTCCTGGGTGAACGAGGAGAAAAATAGTTACGTTTACAGACAGCAAATAAGTCACTCCCTAAATCAAACCTTTAGGAACCCAAATAGAACCTCAGAAAATCTCTTAAGGCAACATGGAACTTGTTTGACTGTTGTAATGTGTGAGATTTCTGAGGTAAACGATGAGAAACGCTGACTGGATGGTGGAAGTGGTTTCTTGGTGAAGTTAGAAGCACTATTACCATGATTATTTGTAATGTCAGTCAAAATGAAAGTGAAAAACAAACACAATTTTAAAGACAAATGGTTTTATTGAAAAAAAAAACTTGCACAGCTGATTCACAAACAATATGATAAAGAAAACGCATTAAGAAAATACATTTTCATCTCATCTTGAGTGGTTCTCAGATAAAAGTGAAATCGTGTTTTTAGCTTCTGAAGGTCAATTTTTACTGGAAATCTTTCCTCAATAAAACAGACTGTGAATCAATAACATCTCACAGTCGATCGAGGGAGGTGAAGTTGAACTTTGTGTTCCAGTCTGCTTGTGCCACACATGGACGCCAAAAATTTGCCCTGTGGCTCGAGAAACCAGAACTTACTGCCAACACAGTAACACATCTGAAACCCGTTTACTGTCAGGGGTTGTAATGCTGGCATTGCTTTCTTAACGTTTAAACTGTTTGATATTTAATAAGTTTGAACTAGTCTGAACATTCATGTCTAGTTTTTCAGACACTGTATTAACATTATTGCTTGGCTATAGTAACATAACTCCTTACGTAACATTTTTACGTTTTAAAAACATTTCACTGATAACTTAAGAACATAATATGTTTTTATATATAACACAAAAAACAATACTACCAACATTACTGTAACAACATTGAAAAATTTCTGTTGAAAACTGTTAAAAATTCCTGTATTAATCCTCAGAGATCTGCAGTAAATAGACACTCTCCTATCAGTGACAAAAACAAGAGCCATTCATTTTTCTTGTCTCATTAAAATGTACTACATCATTTGCATATACATTTTTTTTATTGGTTAATGTCATTCACATACACCAACCACACAGCTTTTAATTTACATATTTTAGCCTTAACAGGTAGTTAATTCTGTACTTAAATTCTGTATAAATCCATTATCGTACCTGTTCAAACACTACACAGTGAATTTATTGTGCAGAACAGACTTCATTCCATCATTAACACACTCACATCTCCGTGTCCTTCCTGCTCTAACATCTCTGGACTATTTTGGGTGACACTGGAGCTGTTTTTATCCCGCCTGAATTTGCCACGACCCCGCAGAGGTTCTCCTGTTTGACAAGAGTGTATGAACCTTCATTCTAGAGGCTGCTCAGATTAATGAGGTAAAATGCAAGCTGTTGGCTTTGATCTTGCCAAGGATAAAAGTATGATTAACTCACCTGAGAGAGAAAGAGAGAGAGAGAGAGAGAGAGGAAGAGAAACTGGGTGAGTGATTGAGAGAAAGAGAGAGAGATTGAGTGAGTGAGCGAGTGAGTAAGAGAGAAAGAGAGAGAGAGAGATTAGATGAGTGAGTGAGTGAATTAGTGAGTCTAAGAGAGAGAGAGAGATCGGGTGGGTGAGTGAGGAAGTGAGAGAGCGGAGACTGACTCTACTGTATCTGGACTGGCCAATTAAAATAATTATAACTATTTTGCATACATAAATGAAAGAGCACTTTATTAATGTATGATATAAACAAATAATCTGGTAAACAACTTCTGTTACAAAGCAAAAATCCTGCTGGAATTATGGCGAAAACACACCGACTATGGCAGCCATCTTGCATTAGTGTCTCGTGTCTATATCTATCACAGCAGCATAATATATTTACACTTCTGTTTAAAGGTAAATGAATTAGACATGCTGCACTGCAGTAATGTGACTAAAAGAGCAGATAATACTGCAATAAAACAGCACTGACATATCTAACAGCTGATATTGCCAGAACAGCCCGTTCGGACTTAACATGATTTACCCAGTTTGTGCAACTCTGTGTTCTTAGATTATCATTTTTGGTCCAAGACAGCGTTTCTGTTTTCCAGAGGTTTTGGTTCAGGGTAGAACTTGGTTTGATTCAGATTATGAGTGTTTCAGGGCTAGTACACAATATTGATCCTACAAGGTGTCCTGCATAGCTAAACCTCATCATAGAGAGTATATGGAGAGGTTTGCACTGCCTACTCAAGCGAGGGTGTGTAAGATGAACTCATACACACATATGGAAAACTGTTGGGTCCCTATATACAACATTAAGAGGCAGAAAGAACATAACAAACAGGGAAAGTTCTTTGAATGTTGACTGACATTCAGAGAATGGTTATCAAAATGTCTGTAACGTTAGTTTTTGTTTATATATCATAGATATCACAAATGTTATTTGTAAGCTGTTAGTGGAACATTTTATAAACACTACATTCATAGATGTTTTAAAGAAACCTAACAACCGTTCTTACAACCTAAATTGTTAGCTGACTCATTCTCAGTAATTGGCAAATACTTCTGACTCTGGAGTAACGGCTGCATTGCATTCTGGGTAATTGCATGCAGTGGTGATTTACTGCAGTACTTAGCATGAGTTAGCGTGTGAGCTAAGTGAATAAAGATGCATTTGCATTTAACAGCCACATAATATAAAACTGGACATTTTGAGTTGCTATTTCTGGTTGGCCTGTTAAACTGGATTACTTTAACTAAGTGGGAAAGCAAACAACATAAACAAGAGTACTGACTACCGAAGTAAAGGAAACTAGCCTCCCTTATAAAAGCAGCTGGGCCAATTTTCCTCTCTGGACAGGTTTATGCCGCATTAGTCAGCGGGGTGATAAATGTGGGCGATCTGGATGAATGTTGACAAGTCAGTCGCTTCACACAGAAAGCATTTGCATAGCATTAAACGTTCAACGGCTGAAGAAAACGGCACAATTATTTTTGTTTAATAATTGCAATTACTAGCTAAACTCCAGCAGAAGTGAGGGCTATGCTTTTAAAGAAACAACATTACAATTCTGTTGCAACCTTTTCCTAAAATAAGAGTTCAAACTGACTACAAAAAAAACAAAGAAAGGGAAGTAAAGAAAGTCATTTTGGTTTGTAAATATAATTGAGTAAATAAATTTAGAATTTTATTTTTGGTAGGTCTGCAAGAAAACCTGCAGACCTACAAAATCTCTGACGATATCCAGTTTGAATTATATCACAGTAAGTGATTTGGATCAATTACCAAAAGCACTAAATTCAATTTAATGCTGAGGGAGAAACTTTGTAAGTAAGGCTTGCTTTGAAAAACGAACAATAAATCTTAATTTAATGCTTTATACAAACATCTGCGCTGAAATAAGGAAATTACTGGAAGTTTCCAAAACGAGAATTTCAACATTCAGCGTCTGGGAACTTGAGTTGAGTTTATATCTGAGCAATAACTCACCTGTGATGTGATGACCTCTATAGAGGCCATGAATCTGTCAGCGATGATGGACACGCCCAGAAACAGATACATGAGAAACACAAAGTACACCACGGCTCGGGCGATCTGTTCTCCCAGACCTGGATTAACAGGCTTCCAAACCGGCAAGATAATTCCAGGTTTACACTCCACCAGTTCACTGCACTTTGTATTTTGAACGGCGCCTTCGTCATTATCAGTCGTGTTGTTGTAGAGCTGTGAGGTAAACTCTGGAGAGATGGAGGGCTGGAGAGAAGGTTCCTCCCGCTGGGACTCGGGAACGCAAGACGGAGGGAGAGAAAGGACGACAAACAGAGACAGAAGGAGGACAGAAGAGTGTTGAGAGGAAAACACAGCCATGGTCTCGCTCCTCAACGTGTTGTAGACTTCACAGGTGGAGAGATGATCTGAGGAGATGCACAGGGTGAGGAAACGGCCCACCAGGAGACCTGAGGAGAACAGAAGACTATATATATATAAACCAAGTTTGTTGGAAGGAACACCAAAAAACTGAATATGAGGCAAAAGAACCTGAGAAGAAGAGCTCACAGTTGACCAGAAATATCTTCTGGCTGCTGCAGCAGTCAGGTGTTTGGCAAGGAGAACTTATATTTCCATTTATAGTTTGTGTAAATCAAGTGTATGATTCATGGTTATAGAAAACAGGAATGTATCCTTAGCAAAGTTAGAAGATAATTAAATTCAACAAGGCCTAACAATATTACATATGCATGTGGGAATACACTTGAAAGCATCTCAGCTAACAATGAATGTTCTCATAACATTGGCTAACATTCTCCAAAAGTCCTCTAAGTGCTCGAAATAATATTGCGGTAACATTAGAACGTTTTTTAACATATATATCAAAAATGTTATTCTAAAAAGTTATTGTAAAAGTTAACATTTTGTAACAACGTTACAAACCTAAAATTGTTATCTGGGATTTTTCTGTTTCATGTTTTATTCAAATGCAGAGTATTTCTCTTTATGTGCAGATTCTCAGTGCGTGGGCAAACGCACCGCATCTGTATAGTTTGATTGATTTTAAAATGTTCCAACCGCTGATAAAACTGAACCCACACCCTTATGATTAAAGAGAAACACACAAGATGCAGAAACAGACCTTGGTTAAAAACGGTTTGCGTAGGCAATGCCATCATTTATTTTTGAAAGTGAAACACTTCAAGGACAGAACTGTACTGCTGATTTTTATCAGATCTTAAAAACATCAAGCAGAGACGCACAATTCAAATATCAATAAAACGTCAACAACAGAAGTTTGGCCAGGTTGCAGGATTATGTCCTCTGCAGGTTTCAGAGAGAGACAACTGTGCACACGGCTTTATTAGCTCAAAACACCTTCATGGTTCTCCACATAGCACCAGGCAAACACACTCCCCTCCACACACACACACACACACATATGCTGCACACACCTCCACAGACCACACCCACTCTCTCTCTCTCTCTCTCACACACACACATCCACTTTCGTTCTTTCTTTCTCTCTCTCTCACACACGCATGCACACACACACACACACACACACACTTATGTATCTAAACGAAGACTTTCAACAAAAACTTTGTTAACTATATTTTATAGCATTTTCACAAAAGTGGACGTCCCCCAAAGGCAGGTTTTTCCTCAGATTTGGGGACAAATATGTCCAATATATGGTTAAGTAAACCCACCCACACACACACAAACAGACAAAATTCTTTCATAACTTCTGAGATTAAATGAAATTCTCAGTCAAGAGTTTTATTGAAGTATAAACTTGCCTCAGATGTTGCTTATAAAATAAAGAGAAAAATTGAAACAAATGAAATAATACAAAAAGAGGAAGATCTGACACAAAATGACTATATGTATGACTGACTAAAACAATGTAATATTTGATATCTTTAGTAAAATCACACACCTAAAATGTATACATTAGACACACACACACACACACTTAAACTATTGCTGTGTAAGTGATTGTGCTAGCCTCTCTCTCTCTCTTGAAATATAATTTACAGACACTTACAGTAGAGGTTTTTATATTGAGAGCACATCTTTTTCATACCATTGTTTTTTTCAAAATAGCCTCATTCCGTCAAAGGATAACTGTGTCTAAAACGGTTTAACTGCTCTGTCTCACTCTCTGGTCTCCCTCTGAATGCTAATACGGTAAAACAGAGCGACATTGTTTGCGTGTTTCAAGCAGAGATTGGTTGCAGTGAGGTTAGCGGGTTACCTCGTCTTTTCTTTCATTAACAAAGCATCATTCTCTCGCTCTTGTTCTCTGCCCATCTCTCCTCACTGTCCCTCAGTACAGCAACATTCGTATGACTGCCGGCTTGTCAACTGTGGAAAAGCTCTGATATACAGTATCAGACGGGCAAAGACTGAGTCATAAACAGAGCCAAAATAAGCTGAAATGAGAACAAACTGAAACTGTGAGTGTTTCTGCTGCAGGGACGCAGTCTGGGCCAAACTTGTGCTTTTAAAGAAGATATAAAGCAGAAGACAGAAGAGAGACTAAATGAATATTCGGCCTGCTGCTTATTTGAGCACATAATGACAAGGAAATAGAAGAAATTCAATTCAACTGAAACCAAAAACACATACGGACTCCCAGAACGCATGAATCTAGTTATCTAAGGTGTGACAACCAAAACAACATTAAACAGACAACCACTGGAGAACAAACACCTTTAACGTGACATGCACAGCGAGTGAGTGTTTTTATTAACTAAGTTTTTGCTTTCACAATGGTAGGGGTGTTGTGAGCAGTTGCCAGGGCATTATTATGCAGTTTCTAGGGTGTTCTAAGTGGTTGCTAAGAAGTTGCCAGGGCTTTCTGGATCGTTGCCAGGTGGTTGCTACCGGCCCAACACAGATGGGGCTGGAGTCACACTACGTCACCCTAAATATGTGCAGCAAATATTGATGCCCAATAATAACCTCAAACTGATACCTTAATTGTTTATGTCTGTCTATAATTGCTTCTGAGAGAACGATTAGGAACCGGGTCCGGCTCATAGACATTCACCCCACGACCAGGACGTTTCCATAGCGACTCCACATAGTGAAAGACTGGTGAGGGCGATCCATCCAATGAAGCAGAGAGGGGGGGCTTAGAAACTTCAGTAAAAGACACTTCATTATTGGGTTGCAAACCCAAAAATAATGGGTTAATCTTAAAAGATGTCAGGACCCAGCCAGGTTATATTTCACTGCAGCACCAAAGAAACAAATGATTTCTTTTCATTTCCTAAACTGTTCATTTCCTAAAAGAAAATATAGGAACATTATTACTTGTTACATTATTACTTGTTACATGTTACATTTTTCCCACCCTGTGCGGCATTCGTTGGACACAGAGGAAGTATTTAAAATTTTAAATGCATATTTTATGCAAAATACGAATACAAATTCCATATCTTGAGATGTTTTTGTAAGATTCTCCCCAATACATCTCTCTCTTTCTGTCACAACTACAACAAACATTCCCACGTGCACAATGAATCATCCATTTAGCTGTTTCAGCAAGTGTTCTCTCTCTCTCTCTCTCTCTCTCTCTCCCTCTCTCACTCACTCACACTCTTACTCAAACACTGACCGTACTGCATACACACACACACACACACACACACACACACAAACACTGACCGTACTGCGCACACACACAAACACGCACAAAAACATTTCTTTTCAGGCTTTTCTGCACAGATGGAGAAGTTTATTTCTACACAAGCAAGTTATGCGCAACTATACAAACAATCACTGCCAGGCTGCCGGGCTAAACCCAGCTCTCATGCAGCACTCAAATAGCTTTTCAGACACACTGCGATGGTTCATTTCATCTGCTGACCACGAGACATCTGATAATATATGCCTGCTCATTTAAACATGACACACTGACAAATGAGAGGCCATTTGCTTTATGCCCCAAAACAGAGGAACGCATTATAACAGCATCTTCTTTTAAATTCATGACAATATTCATAATAATATTATTTTGTACCTTACCTTGTTTGGGATGGATGGATGGATAGATAGATAGATATAACATATAATATAGATAATTTTGAACTTTTTAAATTATTAAAACAAAAGTATGGCATCACATTTTTAGTGGGATCTGTAATTTGTTCATAACGTGGTTGATCTGAGATCAGATCAGATCACAGTTATTTGTTTACTCATTGTACTATTTGTTTATTCATTATTTTTCGGTAGATGTTGAAAGACTCACAAATTACAACGAATAAATCAGCATCTAATGTCCCATGTGATCGTCTCCAAGCTTCATCTGAAGTCGGTTACATGAAAAGTGTTTCTAGATCGTTCCCTGATGTTCAGCTGAGCATTATTCTGTCTCAGCTAACCTCACATAATATCAGTATACAAAAGTCAATACACACACTGACTCGTACAATTAATCTTGCGGTAATGCTTAGCAGAAAACCCATTTATAATACAATCTCTCTCTCTCAAACACTCGAACACACACTCACATACATTTACACACTCACACACTGATGGCTGTGTGATTTGAGAAGGCAGTAAATACTATTTCAGAGAGTAAACAGTTGTTTAATTTCTCCCACCCATACGAATGAAACACTCTATTTGATTACAGCAGTATCTGATGCTGGCGCTGCGGTTCGAGAGTGTTTGATGCTAGACTTGTGTGTGAATCAGATGCTAAAAAAACATATCTGATGCTACAAATATGTCTGATGCTGGAGGAGTATCTGATGCTAGCAGAGTGTCTGATGCTGGAAGAGTGTCTGATGCTACAAAACATGTCTGATGCTAGCAGAGTGTCTGATGCTGGAAACATGACATACCAGCTGTAAAAACGCCTAAAGCTACATAGTAACATGCTGAGCTTTTTCATTAGCAAATAAGTGAAAACATGGTGAACTTTCAACACAGACACTGCCAAAGAACATCAAACAGACAAACCACCTCAGAACTCACAACGCCGCTCTTTATTTAACCTTCCGCCATAACTACATGTGTCAGGATCCAGCTAAATTTAGCATATTTAATTAATGCTCATTATCAGGATTAATGCAAAGGTTGAAATCATTACGCTGTACGTTTTAACACCGAATCTTCCCAGTCGTGCCACGGATGTAGCAGTTGAGTAATTGCAGCGTCAGAGACCTGATTAAAGAGAACACAGCTCATCAGTTTCATCTGATATTAATAGACGTTTTAATATTTGATGTTTAATGTGAATGAATGAGTTTCTGTATGAAGAAGTCGCAGCCAACGTGAGGAGAAAAATGACTGATACATATTAAGATTTAATGAATGAAAAAACGCAGGGAGTTTAAAGGTACAGTTTATTAAAATACTAACATTTTAGCATCATTGTTGTTCTATACAACTTTGTTCCAAGCAAAATTAAAGGAGAAATTTTGATGCCAGTTTTTATGCAATTACAATAAATGGCACCCGAATGTAAAAAACAGAGTAAAAGCATCATAAAATGATCGTAAAATCGTCCGTATCGCTCACACGCTACAATATATTCGTCTCCTGAAGTCAGTGATGGTTTGTGTGTGAAACGCAGTTTAATCCTGATTTAACAAAGACAAAATCAAATCCATTAAAAATGTACCGATCATTTCAGATTAATTTTAAAGTGTAAATGATGCAATTTTCAAAAGTAACGCTGGATGTAAAACGTGTTTTGTCCAGAAAAATGATGTTCTGATGTTCAGAAATCAGGTTTAGGTCGAAAACAAGAATTGAAGAGACTGAGACAGATTCATTTCATTCTTGGAGAAAAAAACAATTCCACACTCCACAAATCTGATTCCACATATTCCGGAAGGCAGAAGGTGGAAATTGAATTTTTGTGTACGCCTTTGATTTAGTGGATTTAAAACCTTTCCGGACACAATTTGTGACCCTTGAAGCCGGTGGCTCTGCGGTGTTTGGCTTCACACACATGAACACTCCGGTACGATGGCTCATGAATTTTGCAAATGTTGATATACCGCTTCAGTGTAGTGCAGTGCGCATGAAATCATAAAAGTGGCTTTAATAGCGCCTGACAGCCTAGCAGAAATTAGCAGGGCATGTTCTGCATTAAACAAAGGTGCCTGTTCCTAGGTGTCAGCTTTAAACAAAGAATCTCTCACACAGATGTTTAGATATAATGAAATATACAGTAGTGTAATTCAGTTTTAAAAGTAAACGGTGAACCGCATGAATTGCGTTAATTTTTAATAACAAAACCAGGACGAATGACAGCAGATGTGTAGCGGTGTTAAGCGGTGAGTTCTATTAAAAAGGCTTTAACTGGATGAAATGACAACAAATTGTTCAATTAACATATTTTCAGTCAGTCTGAATGAATTCATTTGTTATGTTTTGGATTTCATTACCAGTCGGATCCACAGCCAAGCTGGCCCAAGCCCACAAATGTGGGAAACCACCCGCTGGCGTCCCACCGAGCTCACACACTCTCTCTCTCTCACACACATACACACACACTCTCACACACACATACATACACACACATACACACTCTCACACACACATACATACATACACACAAACACACGCATACTCACACACACACACATACACACACACGCACACATACACACACTCTCTCACACACATGCATACACACACACACATACATACATACATACACACACCCACACACATACACACACGCATACACACACTCTCTCACACAGATGCATACACACACACACTTGCATATGTGGTTTATAAGGACACCATAGACGTAATATTTTTTATACTGTACAAACTGTATATTCTATCCCCTACTCCCACTTCTAAACCCTCACAGAAATCTAGTAATTTTGCTAAAAATGCAAAAAGATATGCTGCATTTACATTACATTAATTTGGTGAGGAATTAATGTTATTCATTCATACAGTGAGAAAGAAATACATTTCTATCAGCACTTGTGATCGAACCCACAACCTTTGTGCTGCAACGCAATGCTCTACTAGCTAACCAGTTGTCACACTAAAAACTGAAGGTATTGGATACAGCCACAGTATTTAATGCAGAGAAATCTGGTTGTGCACTGAGCATACAGGTGTGGAGTATACAGTATACTGCACTAACAGTAGGTTTATGCTGTTCTGGGCCCAAATCACAGCTGATCGATTCTCATCAGGAAATTACAGTCAAGCCTGGACAGGAGAAACACAAACTCCTCATACTGTGAGGCTAAAGATAATAAACAGATTTTAGTTAAAATCCTGCGTATGGGTCCAGCTGAACAGCTGAAATTTGGCTGGCTGAGAAATTTATCACACGTCAATTACACAATGATACGCTGACAAAAGTTCTGCTGTTAAACAGGGCATATTAGATAACAAGCGCAGTAATCAGATGAAATTAGGTCAGTATGCGTGGGTCTACATAAAGTCTATATTGTTCTCGCTGAGGCTTTTAAGACATCAGTACTGGGGGATATCAGTGGTTCGGTTATACAGTCACAATGGAAGGGACGATATTATCAGTTAGAGTCCCACTGTTATGACATCACAGTGACATCAGAGCTCTTATGTGAATTTAGCCAATCGGATGCAACACTGATCACTCTGATGTGTTTTTGTTTTTCATTTTCTCCAGAAAATTTTCTTTAAGAAATTCTGCCCTGAAGAAATTCAAACCAAACCAATTGCAATTTGAGGCAAAGCGTGTTTGACAATCTGGAATAGATTTAATAAGAAAATCACTGGTTCAGGTAATTGCATCAGCAATAGTGCTACAAAAAAATCATATTTGACATTTTAATTTTATATAAATATTCTAATTGCACAAGTTTGAGGATTAACACCTACATGTAATTCACAACGATTTAATGGTAGTAAAATTGGTCGCTAATAAGCGCTTTTAATGCAAATTCTGTTTTCATGGTGACAGCAACATTTCTGATTGGTTGATTTCCTGTTACAATTGTGAAAGTGTAAAACTTCACTGCAAATTATACCAAATACAAAAAAATCTTTGGTCTGTAGCATCATTTAGTAGCATCGTCTGTCTGTTCATGATTTAATGTTATTGCTGAAAGTTAATTTTTCTAGACAAATAAATACAAATAAAAAAAAAACAAACAAAACATTTTATTTCAGGAAGACTTTAAAGCGCTGCTTCCTCTCTGTAACAGGAAAATAAATCCCACGGAAACAATCGGAGCGGTTTTCCAAGAAAATGAATCTCTGTAGTCATAAGTCTGAAGTGTCTTCATCTGAGTTGGCGGGAAAAAATAAGTGTAAATTCTTAGAATGAAGGTTCCTAAGAAACTAGAAGGTTTTGCTTGTTAGGCTGATATTTCTCCAGCTGTATGTCAGCAGGATTCATCACTCCATTCTGTCCCACTGTTTCTGTGTCTCTCTCGCTCCGTTCATTTCCTTTTCTTTACCAGGGCGACACATACCCTCTCCCTCTTCCTCCGCCCACTCATTCATTCTCCTCATCTCATTTTTTCTCCCCCATACCTCCTGGGTCTTTCTCATTATGATTTTCCCTTTTTTCTGTTTGCTCTGTTCTTCATCAACACATGAGCTTTACATACAGTATGTGCTTTGAGATGAGTCAAAATGAGAAGAAGAGGAGATAAAATGAGACAAGAAAGTCGGAAGCGGAGACATGAGGGGGTAGAATGTATGAGGCATTATGAGGCGTTGCCAAACAAACAACTAACCGACTACGACTGCTAATTATTTCCACATTTGCCCTAGTTACTTATATGTTCTAAACAGGCATTTTATTGGACGACACAAACCCACCAATGACTTATCTGCCATATCTGTTTATTAACGCTCAGACGGTCGGCCCACAGATTCTATTAACGAGGGAACCATGTAATTTCCCAGCATGCCATGCGGCAGATCAAGCCTTTGGCTTTGCATGAGACTCCATAGGATCTGAAAGACGTACCATTAGACCTGCAGGCCATAACAGCTCCTGCGTTTACAATTATTAATTACCATCAGTCACACACAACTAACAGTCATACATCACAGTCACTGAGAACTGGAGAGTAATTAGTCACAACACTAACACAACACAAAGTCCTTGCGAGGCCTGAAGAAAATGTTGCTCTTTCATGGATGTGGAGGTTTAAACCTCAAAACGACCTTAAAATCAGATTGTTGTAAGGTTTAGACCTTGTCTAAGATGTTTCTCCTAAACTACTGCAGGAGATAAAAAAATATAAATCACAAAACTTAAAGACCAGCATACAGAGCAAATGAAAACTTCAGTTTTTTTTCTGCTTATCAAGAATAGGATGAGACATTAGTAACCTTAAGAGATCTCACTATGAACTCAAAGATGTCGCAGTAATATTTACAACACAGCTCTGTACTCCAATAACGTTCATATTCAATAGCGTCTTGTTTTGTTTAGAGTCTCACTTTGCTTCTAAAAGTCATTTATATCCTACATATAATTTATATTTTAAATAGGAGACACCAAAATTAAATTTGATACCTAAATTAACTAAATAATTACGTCTGAGATAAAAAAGAGCAACTCTGAGCAATAACATTATCTATGATAGGGTTAGATAGCTAGAGAGAGAGAGAGAGAGAGAGAGAGATACAGACAGCTCTATCTAGCCAATTGCAATGTGTTCTTGTAATGAGGTGTGTGATACAACCAATGAGAAGCTCTTGTCACAACATGTTCACCAGTTAATCCTCTACAGTGATTCCAGAACCTCAGTGCCGGGTAACTCATGTCCTACGTTTCATCCGAAGCTCGTGAGCCTCATCCGTGGTCAGAAGAACGAGAAGAAGGAAGCCACGCCCACTGACAGCTTCCATCAACAGAGCAACAAAAGTAGCGGACAGTTAAGCGCCTCAGCTCTCGGTGAGAGATCGGAAAAGATCGATACATCCTCTCTTCTCAGGTAATGACTATTGACATATTGAGCTGAGGGGCTCCAGCGAACAGTGTCGACCCGTCCAGACAGCACGCTACAGCAGAAAACCATCAGACTCTTATTATCATTCTACATCTCATGATGTTCATTTGAAGGAACATTTTATCCAAGTGCTTAAAGATTTGTGCCGGTGGGCTGCAAACCTGTTTAAATCGGACACACCAGATATTAGACTGCAAGCACATTTCAGCTTAATCTACCCATGCATTTAACAATATCAGCCTGTAAAAGGCTGTACAGAAAACATTGCAAATAAATGTGTAAATGAGTTTAGATTAACCTTAGCAAATCTGCTCATTAGAAAGCAATACATATAAATTATTTAACATATAAAACTGTAGAAAGATTACAACGATAGTACACTTTCTATCAGCTACCAAATAGCAAACAACCTTGCTTACAACCAAAACAATACTTTCTCAGCTTCTGCACAAGCGTCATTTGTCTATGCTAATTTGTGTGATCATTTGTCCTTCAGTCATTTGTGTACTGCATGATGTGAACAGGTTATACAATCCAGCAGTTATTTTAGAGTATAATCATGTATCCATGGAGAAAATATTAAAGAGCCAATGACTTCCATCACAGGTATGTTTTTATGATCAAATACATAACAGACAATAAACAAGCGCACATTTTATATATTTCTCTGTATATAAGTTTTAAATTTAAACACCTTTTGTATTGCTTAAATCTTTAGCTTATTGACTTTATTTGTGATCTTAGTTAGAAAAAGAAAACATTTCAGCATTCAATCAACATAACAAATAATGTTTCTGAAAAACAACTACCCTTTTTTATGTTCACAATACAGTAACAGTCCCACCTCAAACTCTGTCACATCTCTTCCCCACAGAAACGTTGTTTTCTCTTCTGGGGGTCATCTGCACACTCAAAACGAAGAAAGTATTTTATTACTGAACACAATGACACACTTCAGCTCGGCGGTGGCCAACCACTAACCAAATTAAATCTATCAGAGGTCCCCTGGCAACCTCTTATTACAATACACAGTTTCAATCGATCATTAGACTTACTCAAGAATTATTATTCTTTTCAGGTACGGAAAGCACTGTGTCAGGGTTCAGAGAGGCAGAGTGCCGCTAAATATAATCAGTATCGATTGGTTAGCAGCAATCTTCAATCTCGAACCGTGAGCAGAAAACATCAGAGCTCTACAGTCAGTGGACAACACAACATCATCTGCCATGATCAAAAACCTTCTTTCTTCTTATATAAATGAGTTAAGTTTGGGTTAGGAATGTAAATTATCCAGATTATATTAACCATATGCTAACTAGCCTGTCTGTCTGACCCAAATACTATATCAGAGACAGATAAACAAACATCTGTGGTTGCGAAAATGTCACAGCTCAACATAGCCCAGTTCTGTGAGGGCCTCTGAACGCGATGCTATTAGCATTCAAAACAGAATTCAACACTTTGTAACATTTCGAAACAATGAGAGTGTGAAACGCAGTTTTTTGGGGAATTTTATGTGACACCAAATGACACAATTCAGCTAAAGTTTGAGAATGTGGGCAGACAGACCGACGGGGTTGAAATTACGGACACCCCCTCGATACGCTTCAGAAAAGCGACAATTTATTGCATAATAAAATTGGATAAGGGGCTGTAGCTATAGGCATTTTGAAGTCTCCATCTCTGTTTTCTCCAGCTTTCTCAAATCCTCACCTTCCCTTAATTCTCTCTCTCTCTCTCCCTCTCTCATCTTTTCTAAATTTGCCTGGTGTGAAACATGAGATTGTTGTCCCACTTTAAGAATGGAACAGTTTTGCACTTTGTCACTATTTAGATCTGTCTAAACATGACTCCAAGATCTCCCTGGTAACAACTCTCTCTCTCTCTCTCTCTCTGCTTGTCTGTATTCTTTATAATTACATTGCAAAGCTACTAAAATAATCATTCTGAATATAAAGTCATATTAATTCATATTAATATATTTTAAGTGGGAGGGACAACAAACCGTTCAGTTTATTGTCAGCTTTGGTTGCAGTTATTATATTTGCTACACATGTTTTCATATTCATGAAAGAATAATAGTTGGACCCCTGCAGTACTAACACAGGCTTCTTAGGTATTAAATGAAATACAATATTTATAATCTGAATTTCTCTCGAGTCGTCTGATACCTCAGATCAAACAACTTTGCTTGTTGCAATGCATTCTGGGATTGCCTTCACTGCAGAGAATACACTGATCCTGCCCATGTGGTTGATTGGAATAAATTTGGCATTATAGGGTGGTTTGCCACGTCCTTGGTCCTGCTTCCCCTGTCTGGAACACAGACACAGCCCCCAACACTGGCATGGGACCACCATAGTGAAAAATACAACTTAAAATGACAACTGTCCTAATAAACATTATGGGCCCTATTTACTGTCCTCCAAAGCAGAAGAAAAAAGATACGAGTGCAGAATAGTTTGGCAGATGCACACATTGAGTGAGGACACGTTTTAATTGGCCAAGGCCCCCGAGGAGAGCAAAATGATTGGTTCTCGCCGTCTCAGCGCTTCTCGCCTTCACAAGCAACATCATTTTCACATTAAATCACACAGACACATTAACAAACACGTTTTTTTCTTCATATAGACAGAGACATTTTTGCACATTTACTGTTGGTGACAGAACTAATTAACATTTAATTCATCAGTGTTCAGACCTCATTCTGCATACAAAGCTCTGATTTTAAAGCTACGGCCACAGTTTGAAAGCTATTTCGCTGATATAAATAAGCATAAACTACATTTCCATGCTGTTGGTAGATGTGTTAACAGGTTAGTTAGGTTTAGTAATGATTTAGTTATGATTGGCATGTGATGATAACTTACGTTTGAGTTTTATTACTGTATGTCAAGTCATAACTGACTTGGAAACAACAAAGGCATATATTGACCTTGAAATATCAAACTGCAGTGATAAAACGAGTGTCATAAAAGGCAAATAACATCCAGGTCTAAAGAGCAGGAGTGTTAAAAATTATATTAATATAACATCTGTTCTTGTGAATAAAACATCATCCTGATATTTATCACAGAAGACCTATTACAGCCCTGAGCTAAAGCTGTGCAATAATAAAAATAAAAGATATTTAAGATATGTTGTCCCTCAATTAAATTACATCCTGACAACACCCAGAATAAAACTTCAGTCGATTGTTATAGTTCTGTCTGTCTGTTTGTCTCTCTCTCTGTCCTTGTCTCTCTCTTAAATTCTCTCTCTCTGTCAGTCTCTCTCTCTTTCTCTCTGTCTGTCTCACTGTCTCTCCCTGCGTCTGTCTGTTTCTTTCTGTGTCTGTCTGTCTGTCTATCCGTCCGTCTGTCTCTCTCTCTTTCTCTCCCTGATAACAGTTTTAATAAGGCTGGTCAGTTACAGCTTTGTAAATCCTCTCATCCGCACAGATACACACAGGGGCTCTTAAACTCGTGAGTCGTGACTGTGTAGTATTTAAATTTACAGCTCAGAGCTGGTGGAGTTTCACAGCCCAGCCAAACTCCTAACAAAACCCACAAAATCTAAACCTGCTCTGCACTTTAAAACAAACTCTGAGCTTCAAAGTGCTAACATGGGAACAGGGGGCAAAACTGCTTCGTCCTGTAAACTTGTATAGTGTGTATAGCCTGAGAAACTGTTTGAAATGGTAAACAGGAAATGAGGTCAGATAAGGAAAAAGGTCAAGATGTGCCTCGTTTGCATCGCTCTTTGGCCGTGTTTAAATAAAGCTTGAATTGGATTTTTGGCTCAGGCTGCCAAATGATGTCAATCTCATGAAGGCCGGCCTTGATGACTATCCAATAATAATCCTCCTCAGGCTTAATGGGTTCCGCCTCCCTGATTGATAACCAATCACAGCACCCGTTTTGTCTGAAAGCGACGTTGTCCACAGGCAGGTTATATATCAACGCTCTTGCCGGAAAGGCAAAGGAGAGAGAGAGTCTAAATTATTTACACACACAACATTTCTACCCTCAGAGACGAACACAAAAGCGTGCATATCTGTGATGTGTAAGGCTTTGTGTATCATTACTGATATGAAACCTGATATTATTCTGAGACCATAAGCTAGAAATGGAAATAACACACAAATTTAGCACCAAATTTTGGGCGGGAACAAACATGAGCACATAACTGTGATTTAACATTATGACTCTTAAGGGGCCCTCGTAGTGTTCTCAGTTGAAAGCAATTAAACCCAAATAATTAAACTACATATCATAGCGTATTTACTATTTTTTGCATGTCATGAAAAAAATGTAACTTATAAAATGCAAGTGTTTTGTGACACTGCGTGTTACACTACACATTATCAAACAACTTACATTTTTAACATTTTTGCAATTTAATGGAAACAATAGAGAAACGTTCTAACTACCTAATATTGTTAACTGGAAATGCTTTACACATTAAAACCTTATTACAACATAAAACACTGAATAAAACCATGAGAAAAGCTCATGCAGCTTAAACTGGTTTATTCTGTCATTTAATTGTATCATTTCATTTATTCTATTGTTCATTATTTAAAAAATATGGATATGTAGACCTACATACAGGCTTTAGGTAATTATGTAGTGTGTTTGTTTAATGTCTCTCCGTGGAGACATTGGAGAAGCCCACGAGCCGATCGGATCGTAAACACAAGGAACCCAATCCGGTTTTATTTGTTATCCAGTACAATATCACATGATTCATGGCTAATTAAATACAGAACAACCAAAATGCATAAATATATACAGATGTCTACATATACACAGCAGAATCCAGCACATATTAATTGGATATTTATTGTCTTTGTTACCTTTGTGTGTGTGTGTGTGTGTGCGTGTGTGTGTGCGTGCGTGTGTGTGCGTGTCAGTATAACCTCCACCCACCTGTGTTATTAAACGTCACTCTTTGTGACAGGTGACTGACAGATGTTATTGGACAGGATGGTGATTAGCAAACACCTTTATCTAGGCGGTGTTCTGTCACCCTGGGTAACGCCACATCACCACAGTCATGCATCTGACAGCCCATAATTCCCTGAAGGAAGTGCCAAGCAGTCTGGGAACATTTACAGAAGAACAGTCCAATCTGTTCTGATAATGTGTTCATTCTTAAGACCCCTGGACAGCCCAATGTTTCTTTGTGAGACTCCCAGTGTGTCATTAATACAGAGTCCTTAATTGAAGTGCATTGAAATTAACTGCTTATTAATAAAATAATGACTAACAGGAACAAGACATTTAGTCTGTTTGTTTGTGTTGGCATGGTGATATTGCACATCGGAGTACCACTCATAACCTCCTGGAGTCTTTCAGCCAATCAGACGCAGTTTTCAACCCACACACACAAAGCAACAAGCTGTGGCTCTTTTGACTTACAGCCAATAAGCAGCTAGTTATCACCAATAACACCATAGCAACCACAGGGAAACATGCTAAAATCCAATAAGAGCACCTTAGCAACCCCATAACAACACCCTGACCAGTTTTAAATGAACAACTTTTTATATTGAAGTCTGAGAGTATTAATGAAAATGCTTATTGCTATTTTTAATATGATGCTGTCAGTGAATCAAAAATTAAACTGCTTACATCAATTTGTAAAAACGCTGCTTTGCACAAAACATAAATATTGAAAATTTCTTCTCCGTTTTCTGTTTATCTCTTTTATCCCAAAAGCTTAAATATGATTTTGAACATTTTCAGGATAGCTTCAGGCTTCGAACGAGTGAGTTAATACGACTTCAATTGACAAAAACATGTTCAACATGGACGCGTTTCTGACCCACAATATTAAAAAAAGAATCCAGACGTACAGTCTGCTGGCTTAATAAAGCAAAACATGATGGGATATAAAACAATATCTGGTCCTTGGAGGCAAATCGTTTGTTTCATTTTAGTGCGAACAAATAAGAGAAGTGGAGCGGAAATGAAAATAAAGTCGAGAAAAGAGAGACAAGGAAAGAGAATTAGGATTTATAAGAAAGATGCTAAAACACATTTCAGTTTCACGCTCCGGCTATTTCCTCTCCAAATACAAACTCCTAGAGTTTATAAACTATTAGAGAGGATATTTTTGCCCCAACACTGACCAGAGAGTCAAGCGTGTGTTGTTATGATTTTAAACTGGTGTTTGGCTGCAGTGTAAACGCTACGTTATAATGATCTGGATCAGTCAACCAAATCTGATTACTGTGCACCCTGACTCCCGATCAGCCAATCAGAATGAAGCTTGTCCCTTTCAGCAAGGTCTTGTCATTTTTGTGTGCAATGGTCTGTGAATGGCCCCAGATGTAACTAGATGTGTTACTTCAACAAGCGCAAAGGAAACATTCTGTCCAGCACTCTAAACACAAGCTTATTTTCGTCCAGAAATGCCACTTTAGTACTGACCACAGAACAGTTCTAATTACGAGAGCTATTCACCTCAGAGACACCTCAGGTCCACACTGGGTCTCATCTTACGGCCTCTAACAACATCGCAGTCTATTCTCAGGTACTAAAGGTGATTCATATCTCAACCACAGAATGTCACGGCATCTTCATCATTACTGAAAATGCCAATGGCAATCTTCTCAGCGTCTGACAGGAACGGTGCGATAAAGTTAGCATCATGCGTACAAGATCCAACCCAACTTATTGCTAATTACACAAAGAAGTGCAAACATAAGAGCTCTGTTTCAGCCGTCATCAGCCCTGCAACATCTAGAGACCAAACTCTCTCAGGAACAGAGACGAGTCCAATCCAATTACTTCTGAGGAACATTAGATGTCATCTTCATAACACACTGCACATTAATGTTGGTCTAGTGGTGGGCGGTGCGACCAAAATCTAATACTGCTGTATGAGTAATTTTTAATCAAAGTTTCCAGTATATCTTATTATATGCTGGAATTTATGCAGAAAATTGGACTTAAAATTGTTGTATTTAAATGCTTTAATGCGAAATATCTTTTTCAGAAGTTAAACAAGCAATGAAATGTACTGATTATGTTGAATGTGTACTTTTTCCCATATTTAACGGAATGAAAGTTTTTTTTATTTGGAGAAACAAAATAAACTTTACAGTTATATATTTTTTATATTTGTACCAAATTTTGAACCAAAGGTAAGATTAAATATGTCTGGAAACTATAAACTACTACTATATTACTAACGATAACTATAATATATAATAGTAATATAATATAGATGATTCTTACTTTAAATTGTGATTGGATGAGCTGTCTGTAAAAACACAAACAAATGAAGAAGAAAATACAGAAAGCAGAACAAAAGGCTTCTGTAAAACAGTGAGTGAACAACACATACCTACCTGACCTGAATTATACATAAATGTGTTAGGTCACCTAGCAACACCCTCAATAAAAGTTCTACCTCGTCTTAAGTAGTTTGAGACGTGTTCAGATATTCATTGTGGAAGCTGGTTAGCGATGTGTTATGCTGCTGTGAGGATGAGGGATAATTGCTTTGAAGTGAACACTAAACACTTGACTGAACTCCTGAAGGCCATCTGCTACATGGAGATACTGAAACCGCTTCAAAGCCCAACAGCCAATCAGCTCTCACGACAACTGTGACAGGCAGCGGGTCGCCGCTCTGGTCACGAGAGCTGGACTGATCCTGTCGGGGTGAAAAGACAGCAGACAGACACTCAGGGAAAATGAATGTGCTGGGCAAAGTAATGGAGAGTCTCACACACTTTCAAAAGGCTCATGAAACCATAATATTATGAAATAAGGTTTAAGTCCTCTCACTGAATTTATTTAACCTGCACTTATAACATAAACAGGCACGCACAGGATATACATCACCTGCAATAAGCTGTAGCTGTAGATTATATTTAGTCGGAACTGCGGTTTTCCACAAACATTCCAAACCAATGGAATTTAAAGGGAACGGATCATGGAAAAAATCAAGAAAATCTTTCACTTAAGTGTTCCATTTACAATATAAACATAATAATAACACAGATTAATGAAGTCCACCAGAATATCAAAATATTACAAGTAGATTTTGTAACGTTTTGGAAACTTTAATGAGTTTTTTGTTCAGTGAGACTCGATAAACGTCCTTCAGCCCAGACAAATAACAACAAAACAAACAAAAACATCCTAGAGACAATTTTAAAGAATAATAACAGAGAGCCTTTATCTTCTCTGTTAGAATCGATGGGTGTGAGGCTTAAGTATTAAGCATCAAATCTAACTGCTGTGAGTGACGACAAGCGTTAACGGTGCTGCAAGAAATTTGTCATTCACAATCCTGACTCTCTTCCTGTCTCCTGAATTCACCCTTTCCTGACATTTAAATAATATGAAGATACTTAATTTTGTCCATTAGGAATTGAGGGCTGTTGCAAAACTGTTGCAAAAGCAGAGAAAGTATTTATAATTTTATGAACTATTGTGCACAATATCATTGCACAATAACACCTGAAACATGCATTAAAAAGTAAATATAGTCAAAAATATAATATATAAAATATAATAAATATAATCTGTTTTTCATATTAAAGTTTATAACTTTCACCTCTCTACCACCACCTCTGTTTGAAACATAAAACTACAGGTTGCTTTTAATTCTTGTACTTTTTATTATGTTTGATAAAGTCAAATGAAGCCAAGCTGTTTTTGTTCCCTGAGAAAACAGACCCAACAGTTCAAATTATAAATCGATGTTATAAACTTGCTGTTGTGAATAGGAATAAGGTAAGAAGGAAGTTTTGAACACTGATCTGTGATCTGTTATGTCCCTTCCCTGTGTGTGTGTGTGTGTGTGAGTGAGTGTGTGAGTAATGTGTGCATGTGTGAGTGAGTGTGTGTGTGTGTGTGTAAGGGTTGATGGTAAATGTCTCAGCAGTTGTTGTAGAAGTAAACCAGATACAAAACGAGAAACTTTACAGACAGGAAGACTATATAAGACCATCAGAGGCCGGAAGCTTCGGGATGAGCCAGTCCAACACACACTCACACACACACAGTCACAAACACACTCACACAGTCACACAGTCACACACACACTCTCTTTTATTCTCTGCTTGTTTTAACTGCGGTGGTCTCCCGTGCCTGGCCTGAATACTGATTCCAGTTCTTTGTCTCACTGGCATCTTTGACAGATTCATGGCTGAATTTCAAACGTTTAGTCCGGTTGTGGAAACTTGACTACAAAACCGTTGACTGTGGCAGGTAAATACAAATAAACAAAAAAAACATGAGTTAAGAGTTTTGCATAGTATATGAAGAAAACGTGGGTGTGTCAAAATGCTACAGCGTTCTGATTGGTTGCCAGGGTATTGCTATGCAGTTGCTAGGGTGCCTTTGACCGTTTGCTAGATGGTTGCTAAGGAAGTCCCCAATATTGATCGACTACAATTGATACCAAATTTTTGTTTTGCAGGTTTGTTTTCAATCCAGTTTTTAAACAATTCCAATGCTGATAATCTCTCCATCTTTTTTCCGTCTCACTTTCACTCATCCCCTGAATCCACCATTTCTTCCCGGCTGAGACGTTTTGTAATTAAATCTCATTGCAGAAACGCCCCCGCTTGGCTCGCAAATGTATCATATATTCAAACGCTTTCCACTCCAGAATATTTGTTTCTAGTGTTTTTTGTTTAACAATGGCTAATGGTGCAGCCCACGATTATAATAACCCACTATCAACCAATCAACCTACATTAATGAATGTTTTTTAATAAACCGTTTTTGCAATAAAATGATGCTTGGAAGGTATTGCATAGAAACACTGTATACAGATGGCACAAGGTTATGCAATCGCTTTGTCCCTTCAGCGTGAACACAAAAGATGAAGCGCAGACATCTATGTTTATTATTGAAGCGTTTTCGCTTTGTCACGCTGCGCTCTGACAGAGTTTGCTCAAAAATGAGTGAAACAAACAGTGAGTTTAGTGTAAATTGGGTTTAGCAAGCTATAATAAACAGCTTTTGGCTTTTATAAAGAAAAATCGGGTATGCTAGAATATTTTTTATGAACCGTGAGAGCTGTGGAGATTACATTTGAATAGAGCTCTCACAGTTAACTGGAACGCCTGCATGTGTATGTGCACATTGGTCTTATGCTTTTATGTACGCAGTGTGTCATGTAATCTTAATGGTGCTAAAGCACTCAGAATAGCTTTTACATGAAACGTGTTTGTGTGTCTGTGTGTGTGAGTATGTGTGTCCGTATGTGTGTGTGTGTGTCTGTATGTGTGAGTGTATGTGTGTGTGTGTGTGCTCCTCCAACCGTGTAATTGAAATATGCTCCTTATGCTCTAGTGTCTGTCTAACTGCTTTCTTCATGTAATCAAACACACAAATAGCAGAGGTTGTGAGAAATGAGATCAAAAACCGAAGCGTAATGATGCGCTGACAGGTAATAACAGGTGACTGATGTATTCTTTACCTCAGGTCCCTGAATGGTTGTTAAATGACAGAGACGGATACATTATAAATATCTTATTTATGTGTGTGCGTTTGTTAAATTGTGTTAATATGTGGTAATAATAGTGTTTTTGTGAAAACACTGAACTCTGCCTTATTGGAAAGTGTGTATACTTAGAGGAGAGGGACAGAGCGAGAGAGAGAGAGAGGGAGAGAGAGAGCGTGACAGAGAAAGGTTAGATGACAGGATAAAGATGAGAGAGAAAAACAACAGCCTGTGTGTGTGTGTGTGTGTGTGTATGTGTGTGTGTGTGTGTTCACTCCACAGCTTTTCTGAGCCCTTATTAGGAATTGGAGAGTGACACAAACACACAGCCAGAGCACAACAATGTCACCAGAGAAAGAGATTCAAAATTCAAAAGCAGAAACCATTTTGATATGTGCATTCACATCACTAAATGCCTTAAGAAACATCAGTTATTGACTCTGTTCTGCAGAGCTATGTGTAAGTTTAACCTAAAGGCACTTAAAGCAATTTTAGCCATTTTGCTGACTTTTAAAACACACCCGCTCTCCAAAACCACACCCTCTCTTTAGAAACCACACCCTCTTACCAGAAACCACACCCTCTCCACAAAACCCTGCAGTTCACTAAAACACGCCAGAAAACTCAAACATGCAAAGCAACTGACAGGCAAACAGTTTTGTGAAATCAGCTACTTTTATAAACTGACAGAAAAGAGCTGACTCAATTATCCCTCAGATTTTAGGTCAGGAAGTGACATTTTTATTATTCATGGTTTTTCCTAAAAAGAAAACCTAACATAACATTTAATTTAGTTCCGTAAGGAAACTCCAGGAAGTTAAATCAATTATTTTCCCTTCATGGCCTGAGCTGAAAATAATCTGTTACTTTACACAGACGCTTTTGCTGCTTTTGTCTCACTTCAATGGAACTAGTTAGTTTTAATTAGTCTGTTGCCAGGGTGTTGCTATGCAGTTTCTGATGCAGGATTGCTAAGTTAGATGCTAGGTCTGAAATATCACCTATATAACACTCACAGTTTGAGGTGTCACTTATGCTTCTATCACAAACAAAGAGAATGACTGGACAGAAATACATAACTTTAATACAAGATACACATATTAATTCTAAATAAAATAGCTATATTATTACAGTTAAACATGATCATTAAAGGTTTTAAACCACAGGTTGACTTGTTTTTGTTTGAAGTCGTGTCTTGTATAGATGCACGCAATTTCCTCTAAACTGCTGTCGCTATTGGAGATGACATCCACATGAGAAACAGATTATCCTTTATGACTGAGCCTCGCCCCTGCACCATTTTTCTGGGCAACCAGACAGCCAATCAGCAACCAGTCCTGCCTCCTCACTTAGCTGACCGATGCACACACACATCAACTCATTACTGCCTACCAAACAAACACCACACTGAGAGAGAGAGAGAGAGAGAGAGAGACAGAGAGGGAGAGAGAGAATGACAGAGTCTGCTTGACGATTATCACACCGGGGAACAAACAGCTGCTGCCTAGGGATCTCAGACTGCAAATGAAACATTTGGGTGTGTTTGATTTGTTGACAGCTACCGCTGGACCCAAAGAACCAGAACAAGCTGTTGGGTATTGATCACACTCTCGGGGGAGAACAAGTGCCCAGCGTACAATTTTCGTTGGAAAAACATTCCTGTAACGTTTCCATTAAGCAACAAGAACATCAAAATATTTATTTTGCTAATTCCAAGAACATTCAGATATCTAGTTTGGACGTTGTATTAACGTTACTGCTAGGGTCTAAGAATGCTGTTGAAAGACTTTTTATTTGTGCAACATTTCGCTAGCTACTAAATCATATTTATATGAGGTGTACAAAAACATTCTGCTAACATTCTGAGATGCCCAAGCCAAAGTTTTGAGACTGTTCCCTGTTAAACGGTTCACACACCTCCTCATATTTGAAAAAAACCCCATCTTAGACCAGCACATAAATTCACAATAAAAACACAATTCTGCTTAATTTCACAGCAACCAACTCCCTCAATCTCTTAGTATCTTTTAAAGATTTCATGTCACTAAAACCGTACAAAGTTTGCCAAATCCAGCGATTAGTTCCTTCTCAAAAGTGCTTATAGTATCAATCTGTAAGCGTGGCTTTGTTTCCAAGCAGACTGGTGTCTCTCATCACCCTGTAAAGTCTGGCAAAACTGCCTGTTTCAGTTGCAGGAAATGAATTGTGGGAGGTTGTGGGGCGAGACTAGTGTCTGAGACTGTAAACCCTATAAACAGGCAGGTTGTGTGCAGGTTGTATATGCACCAATCGCCAACACTGTAAACAGCGTGTGGGTTGCGTACAGTATATGATAATAAACACAACGGGTTATGAAGTCTACCGCACTGTCATCGGAAGCCACGTTTAACATTCCCGGTTTTCCGCTAGCCTGTGTTTATTATTATTATTAGCCAACAAATGATTAGGAAAAAATTCTCTCTCTAGCTGCTCAGATAGACCGAGTCTGTCTGAGGGTCAAAGATGTACTGGTACCGTTAGAGGAATCTGAGAATCTCAAAGGTTCAATGCAAATCCTGGTGATTAAATTAGTTTGATTTAATGACTTTTCCACTCAGTTCCCCAAAGACTTGTTATAGATTTTAATTCATTAGTTAATACCTACATAAATAACCATCCTCAATGAATTCATCAAACTAACATATAAAAAACAGCCGTACGCAGAATGATTCAATAATCAAATATTTAGATTTTGTATTTCCTGCAGCAAATGTATGCAGTGACTTCCTTGCATGTACAAGACGCTCTACACGGTTGCCAAGAACGGTAAGACTTGTAAGAAAGAAAAAGTTTGTCCAACATGTGTCATCACTCACTCCTCTAACTCGTGTGATTCATTGATAACAGGAAGTGTTCATGGCTTTCAGACCCTAAAAAAAACACACACAGCAGTACCACAGCGGCAGTCCATATGATTCATGTGCTACATTCCTGTCATTAGTGCTGGAAAAAACTGACATTTAAGTTGCAATTGATTCACAAGTCGAATGCTAACAATACCACACATATATATATATATTCTAAAAATGTACAATTTTTAGATTCTTGCAATGGTATTTTTTGCTTATATATCATATATATGAGAATTGTATTGTAGTATAAGTTGTTAGTGAAATGTTTTAATAGTTATAGAATTGAAAATAAATAAATAATACGCTTGTGCAACGAAGTTAATAAAATACCTAAAACAACTGACAACATTCTAAGAACGTTCAAAATAACATTTGTAACATAACGGAAACATTTTTAGAAGCTGAAATTGTTAAACTGGTTAATCACTGCATATAAAACACCATATAACTAACCAACCAACCAGCTAAACTGGGCATGAGTTACACTTATCTATTTTAACTAGACCTGTGTGTGCGTTTAAACAGATGAAAGCAGCCACCATCCCTGGTTACATATTGATTTCAGATCGATGGAGAGGAGAGTAAATGAGAGATTGCCTTTTATTAATATCTCTCTCTCTCTACTTTTCTCACCTTGTTTTATCCTCTCAACTTTCCTGCTGGAGCGAGTGAAGGACAGAAGTGAGGCTATAGAAAGGTCAAGTCTGCTTTTCCATGTGCCGTTGAGTCATTTAGTGGCTGTTATAAGCAGGTGTATTTATACCTGTTCTATTTCTATGTCCCTCTGTCTTTCTCTCTCTCTCCTTTGTACTTTAAATGTCACAAAATGTTCTTGCACCTTAGCACGGTGTGTGTGTGTGTGTGTGTGTGTGTGCGCCTTCATCTTTTCCAAGCTCAGTACTGAGAAATTCACACTTCACAACTGTTAATGCTACTGCTAATACTATATTAACAAAAATCAAGCTACAAATCTTTTTGTTTAATTTTCATCTCATATGATTTCTAATGGAGCCACAGTATAATTTTATGAAATACACAACTTCTAATTCTCACAAATGTAAAACTTATAGCTACTTTGGTTATAGTCAAAACTTTTGTGGCTAATTAAATTAAATTAAAGCATCTATAAATAATGAAATAATCTCTTCATGTGAACAACTGCCATCTTAAAACAAGCTTTAGGACCTACATCAACTTTGCAACACAACACAATAAGGTCAATAATGAGTCTCGCCATGCTGAAGAAACATGATGTTTCTCTTTTTTTATCATTTTCTCCTCTCCTGCAGGTGTTGCCCTGCAGCAACTTCACTTAAGCAGAAATCTCCTGGGAAAAAGGGGAAACCAGTGGCCTGCATCCATAAACATCCCCCGGGATGGTCATCCCAACTATTGATTTCCAGAAAAACACACCATAACTGTTTCCTTCAGACCCCATCTGAAGAGACACCACTGAGAAAACGAGAGATGTTGGTAAAATGGCTAAACCGTAGTAGAATGGATTTGTTGTGTTTACACCAGACTTCCCAGGATAGCTGGAGAGCTAACGGAGCTAATCAGATCTGTGCTGTCATCATTAAAAGGCGGAGTAACTGGACTTCACACCTGTGACATCAGATGTTTGGTTGATGATGTAATTGGCGCTTGACCAAACCGAGATAAGACACAGTGTCAATACCATTAATGTTTTGTTTTCTAACATTTACATTTCTTACAATGTATAAAGTACAAAAACAGATACAGTCCCTGAGGTGAAGATAAAAATCCACGTCTTAATGAAACGTTCTCCATTAATTTAATGAGCTCCTTCAGAAACCTGACACTGCATTCACTTCCACTTTGGTTTGAGTGGAAATCGGATGAACTTGGAGAAGACAAACAGAGGGGCTTTAATGCGGGATCACATGAATAAAGAGGCATTAAAAAGAAAGAGCAGGCAATCCATCTAACGCTCTTATCCTTGTGTTGTGATTATGAGGAACCATGATCATAAAATCTCATATTCTAATGCACATAAATAACCAATCAGATGCTTTTGTGGCAGAGTGTAAAAAAACAATGCAAATATTCTCTTCATATATTTCAAATGTATAATTTTTTGACTAATTGTTACAACAGGACACTATTTAATCTATATTGCTTTTTCATTCCCATTCATCCAAACCAGTGTTAGGAATTTCTCCTCATGCACCAGACAAGGGGAAAATATTGACCTTCTTATAGACGTAAATGTTCTAATCAGGTTTAATCAATGTTTCCAATCAAGTCTTTGTTCAATCAGTGCCATTATTCAGACATTCAGTCATCGCAAGTACCATTTACAACCATTACATAGAAATGGGCATTGAACGTTGTATGAGTTCCAATTATTATTATCACAATAAGTGTGTGTCACACTACTGACCCAATGACATCACACTACAGAGCCAACGACATCACACCACTGACCAAATGACATCACACTACTAACCCACTAAATCTATGATACGGACCCATTAAAAACCAAACCAATATTGACTCACTAAAACCCACTGCTACTTACCTAACAACAAACTACAGTATTGATATTACACTACTGACCTGCTGAAACCACACAGCTAAATTAATTGCATCACCAAACTACCAATTATCGTACACAATACAGGCCACAACCTTAAACCGCCAACAACAGCACAGCTAAAGTGTGTCATCGCTAATGCATATATTCCATTGACTTGTTTGTTAGCTGTGTGAGAGAATAATAAAATTGTCTTACTAATGAAGGTAAACATAATATTTACTCTTTAAGCATATCTTTGCTGCCTTTTAATGACACTTTTAATTCATTATTTGTATTTTAAACAAACAAAAACTTCAACTGCAAAGTGTTAAAAATTATTTGTTAGACATTTGCTTGTGTGTTATGAATTTATTGCCATTAATAGAAGCAGAACACGTTAAGCTTTTTTCACGTTAAGCTTAGCTTTGCTAAGCTTTTACATGAGTTTCATCATATTTTTGTGTACTGTATATAGTGTACTTAAGACAATCATCACCAGCGTGACATTCTTGTAGCTCTATTGGTGCTACATCAAGGTCTGGGGTTCAAATCCCACATACAATGTATAGCTTGATACTGCAGATTTATACAGGTTTAATTTTGGTGCTGTTTAAATAAAGAAATCCCCATACGCTCTTTTAAAATATCACCCCAAAGGCACATACAGGGCACCTTATTGCTTTACATACCTATATAAATATATAAGTGCATGTTTAATATCACAGACTCATTCACAAGCCGGTGATTAACACTGTGACACTCTTGATTTATAGTGACCTATATGTGTTCTTGATTTCACTGCTCTCTGTGGGAGTTGAACCCTGGTTTCTGTCTCTCACACACTCACACACACACACACACACACACACCTAATTAGTCCCACCTGGCGATAACATCTCAATCTTCATAACCTTCCTAATGGATGCGAGACCAACCACCTCCCACATGTCATTACAGATCTCACCGTGAGATCACGGTGAGATTACAGAGAGAAACCAAGCAAAGACAGATTAAGACGCATCAGCAGGGATTCACAGGCGAAGAGTGAGAGCGCAACCGGATTTGCATTTCCTGGAGGAAAAATCAGCGCTTTCGTGCAGCAAAAAAACTGATTTAAAGTTTTAGAAAGTTCTAGATTTGAGGCTTTAGTGTGTAAATGAATTCCAGCCTCTTTGCTGTTGTCAGCATGTTTTGTTTCAGGCAGCCAATCGCAAGAAACAACACACTTACGACTAATAAATGATCAAATATACACAAGACACACAATTAAATAGATGAGACTAAACTGAATATGAAAATATTATGATCACACCATTGCTGATTTTTTATATTTGCTACATTTTAAATGTTGAACTTTCAATTTCAAAAGCTTAATAACATGAAGTAATTTTCTTAAAATATTGCAAGCTTACAGATACCGATTTCATCTACAGACACATTTTGAATGTTAATTTCATATGCTAAGCAGTTTGTGCTGAATTAATTGTTTAAAACAAACCCCAACAACAACATCTAGGGAATATTAATGGAGCGCCAATCCAGATTCACTCTGTAATAATTCCTGAAACATCAAAACGCAGAGCCACGTTTCCAGTGCTGACTCGTGGGAAAAACAACAGCCAGGAAAAGCAAACGTCTCAGAGCTGAATTTGCAGACAGGAGATGTTCATTAAATTTCACAGACGCATTGATCCGTTTCTTCATCCCAGCGTTCTCCATCATTTTTTAAACGGAGTGCCTCCGCCCGGTGACAGGCTCTAAATCTCACTCCGGACTGACGGAGTCACATTTTCAGCCAGATGGAGGCTGAGAATTGCGGCCTATAACGGGCAGGTGATGCGAGACAGAACAGAGGGAATGAAAGATGAGCGAGACAAAGAAATAATCCTGTCGTTTATCTCTCCAGAGAAATATGGAAGATAAGATGGGGTCACATTCGGTCAATCAGGCTAAATAGCATTTAAAACTCTCCACAAGACAAACCTCATATAAAAATCTGTTTCCAAAATTGGGCAACTAAACGTAATGCTGATAATTAATTAAAACATTCATTTAGACCAATATATTATAAAGTCCTAGTTTAGTTTCAATTTAATTGTTATGCATGTGCTTAGCTTCATTGTTTAAAAATTGCTCTCGAGTGTTTGGCTATTAGTCTACACAACATAAACACGTGTCACCCTGGAAATAAATAACTGGGAAAGTTGTGAGGCTAAGAAATAAACACACAACTTGTGTGCGGTGAAGGGAGCGTTTTTGTGGCATTCGCAAGGGCTAGAATTCACTGTAATCTCTTAAACCGAAAAAGTATGTTCCTCTGGCATGACAGGTGCAGTCCGACCTGTTCTGGAAACTTCTGACTGTCAGAAGCTGGAGTGTGTGACCCCTGATCTCTGATTTGTGACGAGCAGCTACACTGATGCTCTGTTGGACAATTCCAGAGAAATTCTGTCTTTTCTTTCCCTGTGCTGAGCTGTCAGATCCGGAGAACGTTAGCTTGTCCTAAACCTCTGGAGAACTGAAACATAGACGCCACTCACACTGAAGCAGTGTGGGTGTGTGTGGTTCCATCCTGGTCACACCAGTGTGACTATAAAAGGCTACAGCATGCAAAACATGGAAGTACCAAAGAGTGATGAAGAAGGATGAAGCAGATACTCTTCCTCATAAACACACAAATGTTCAAGGCATTCTTTGATTAAATTCTCACTTATTAAACTGTGTTCTTGAAAAGTTCATAATGCGGTCATAACCTCAACTTCCTGTAAAGAGAAACTGCGTGTGTGTGTGTGAGAGAGAGAGAGAGAGAGAGACTGTGTGACTAGAGAATGTGGCACCTCTGCTCCGTATCTCTCACCTGCACAATCCATGTCTGACATTGCTTTTAGGGCCATAATAACCATTTTTTTTATTTTCCATTTCAAGTCCCTTGTGTCCTTTACTCTCCCTATTTTTACTGCTCTATCTCTCTCTCCCTGTCAAATGCACCATGCTGACTCTGCTGTTACCAGGCGAAACCAACCGAAAGATGTGAGGCTGGAGCAGACGACTTTTCCCGCCTCCGGTGGAGTCAAGATTCCAGCTCTGAGAAACACGGTTCCATCACTATGGTTCTGTTTGGTTTGTCTGACACTTCAGGTACGGCGTGTTTTAATCCTCGCTGCAGGTGGTCCTGCTTTCAGATGTGTGAGGTCGTCAGTCTCTCAGACGAAGGTGAGAGTTTGACGGCGTTACACTCAGAAGTTCAGACACCATCTCATCCAGCCATCCACAGCTTAAATCTCTCAGGAAACACGGTGCTGTTTCCGTTTTTACACGTGAAAAAAACACAAAATACAACTACAACCACACTTACTGTTAATTTATCTAAAGTAACACAATAATTAAATCTCACATAATCTAATTCTATTGCATGACAGACACGCTGTGTTGTAACCACTTGCTTTTTCTAAATAAAATCAAAATAATATGAATGCTTCAAATGTGAGTTTATGGTATGGAAATTGTAGGTGCCCATAAACAAATAACTATACAAACATAGCAAAACAGCATGAAAGTATGAATATACATAAGTATTCACTGATTTACATTTTTGGCTATTTTTGCTAAATGGGACCAAACTAAATTTAATCTGCAACAAACTGTAGATTGTTAAATCTACCAAATGATTATTATCATGGATATGGATAAAAGCGCCGACCAAATGAATAAATGTAATCAATTAGCCAGGACAGCTTAGCAGCTGTATGTCAAGGCCCTGACATTGTACTGGCTACACTCCCTTAAACTCTAGTTGACTAATCACATATATTCACTTTCATTTGTTTTTCAATGAAGCATTTTTTCAACCCAAAGCTCCTCAAATTGCTCTATTCTTGTCTTCTTAGTGTATAAAAACAAACTTAGCAGAAAGTTAGCATGAGTCACTCATAGCTTTCTCTAGGTGAAAGTTAGTTTCTCTAAGTGACACAACCAAAGCTAACACAGCCATAACATTCATTCTGTTTTCAGAGAGAGATAGATGACCAGGCTGATGGGAACGGTTAACTGTGTAGTGAGCTCTAACACAACAGAAGTTCCACACGCATTACTCTCGCTTAAATAAACTGAAACAGAGGAACACATGAGAGACATGCCGTCTGAGCACGTGCACACAGTCTGTCATAGTGACCGTATGAAAGCCTGCAGGCTGTTTTCAGACCAGCAGGATGGACAATATGAGAGAGAGTCACTCTATTTAACCCTGACATGACCACTCCACCATCAGATCTCTCTCTCTCTCTCACACACACACACACACACACATTTTTACATCAAGCTAAAACTTGACATGGCTTTGATATCTAAATTGTAAATTTTAAAAAGTAAGATTTTTTCTGTGTATTACTGCATGTTACACAACCTACCATTTTAAAGATGAAAATATATTTTAAACCAGAACTTGTAACGCTTGCCTGTGTGTTTTTTTTAAAGCCAGACTTGACACACAGACACACACACACACAGACACACACTGTTATCTGACTTTTCACCATCATTCCAGCTCTCAGGATTCATAATTGGTAATTTTATTAATTTCACCAAACCAACTGGTGCAATTCCTGCATCCAGGCCAAAGAACCAATCTGAACAGAAGAGTCTCAGCATGGCCCGGCCCAGAGCCGTATCCGTTCTGTCAAAGCTAAACATGTTTATCAGCAAGTTTTGTTCACGACCCGGATTGACTCAGCATTCTGCTCATGGCCCCTAATTTCACAGGTCAGTGCTTCGGATTATTAACCTTCCGGAAGCTTCCATCTTGCCTAAACCAGCAAATCAGATGAGTGTGGTCGAGAGATGGGGAGTGAAAGAGCGAGACACAGTGATCTCGGCAGAGAGAGAGAGAGAGAGAGAAAAGGGAGCCCCCGTCATGATGACAGATGAACCAGCCAACTGCACGACACCTGCTCCTACAGCGATGGGCTGCTGGCCAATAGGAGCAAGTGGGTGGGCACCATGGGGGTCCTGGTTTGCGTGTACGCCTGCATATGTATAAGTGTGTACAGTGCCTGCTGTCTCAGCAGGCTGTACGTCTGTTTCTGCTCGTCATACTGGTGTTGCACAAAATTACTAAGCACACGCCAAGCCGTAAGGCAAAAAAACACAGTTGTAGTAAAGAATCAGACTGGAGACTGTATCTGTTTGCCACAGAATGTAGTTCAGGACGTAGTGATAAGGTGGCATTATAGTCTTCATACAGTAAATATAATAAGAGGAGATTTAAAGTGAAACTAAAAGAGTGAAGATGGTAAATGAATGAAACAGATTAAGTCAAGAGCTTTCCTGGAATATATAAATATAACGGATGGATGGAAAGACGGACTAGCGGCTGGACAGATAGACAGATTACAGCTATCATTAAAATGTTTATTTAAAAAAATAATTAACAGCGCACCTTTAAGAAGGACATGGAAAATTAAATTAACTCTCATGCTTTCATTCAGTCAGAACTGCTGAAGGGCTGAAAATACTGACTGTACACACACACATCGCTCAGAGTGTGCGGATGAGGAATTCCTCAGTGTGTGTGTGTGTGTGTGTGTGTGTGTGTGTGTGTGTGCATACTGCACCAGTTACTGACTTAAACTCTCGCTCACGTCTCAATGCCGAATACACATGACTGAACACAATCAGAACAGCTCAAGCACGCGCACACA
>JBAJNP010003843.1:0-36952 GCA_036877545.1 Yasuhikotakia modesta
TTTTCAGGGTAAGTGCTGGTATGGTCAGCAGCTGACCTCTGCATGTGAATCCAGTGGAAAATCTGACAAGACGTGTTTGAGGAAGTGGGCTTTTGGTGTGGGTTCAGAAAGAGAGAGAGACTATGTATGTGAGTTAAAGGGAAAGAGAGGCAGGAAGGTCACCTGTGGAAGCTCATACTGGAACAATAATCTGGTGGGGGTTAAAGTGTGTTTGTGAGATGTTCACTTTCCTTGGCTCTGCTCCACTGTTGTTTCAAAGATTTGTTTCCTATGAATTAGCGATAACAACTCCCTCTAATGCCTATCAAGATTTTACCAGCTCACCCCCCCATACACACACAAACACCTGCACATTCAGAGCTTTCCTTTTGCCATTCTTAATCCATTGTCCTCTTTTGTGTGTGTGTGTGTGTGTGTGTGTGTGTGTAAGTGTGTAAGTGTGTAAGTGTGTGTTCATGTTTTTAATATGTACTACATAGTCATACATGCACACAAACAAGCTGCAGTTAAAGATACTATTATCTGTTCCTAAGAAAAACATTCTTTTTATTGTGTCATCTGTCCTCCATTAGTTTGTCCTGATGTGTTTGGCTAAGCAATCCTTACAAAATTTCAAAAGCCCTTTTAAACATTCAAAAACAAATCCAAATGACACTTTCACTTTCACTTTTGGATGCCTGTTTAGCACCCATGTTAAGTTTTTTTGACTATTAATTAAAAATCTTTTATGTTTTGTGAATCTGTAATGTTTGACAAACAGTCTATACAACACACTAACAGTGAATACAGATTAAGCAAGTTATATAAAGGAAAATATAATATACATCATTAGTAGCCTGTCTAATGATGCAGTAGGAGACAATAAGTCCAGTATATTCATACAACAGAGGTCTCCAATGAGGTCCACAGGCCTGCAGAGAAACACCAGGGTAGGTTGAGGTAGGTTTTGGTTTATTAGCTTAGAAAAAACTCCAATAGCCCAATAGGGTTCCAATAGCTCTAAACAATAGCTTTGCAATTTCATCATTTAACTGCATGTTAAGTACTTTTAATAAAATAACTTTTCATAGTTTATAATAACTTTTCAATGCTTGTGTTTATGTTTATTCTGGTGCTTGTGTTTGAAATGTTCTGCAAAAACAGTTCAATATGTCTATGGTTGATATATATATATATATATATATATAAGCTAGTAAAGTAAATAAGCAAGGTGGTTTCTTGTGTGTTGTAAGTATCGCAGTCTGTCTATGCCTAGGTGGGCCTACAGGTGTGAAAATGTTCTGCCAGGGGCTATTTGACAAACACACTGCAGGAAGTTACAGCATTAAAATCTGTCCACAGTAAAATTGTAACATTACACACTTTGTGTAAGTACTTTGTACTTATTTTTGGACTGCTCTCTACTGCTTAGGTGTTTTGACAACCTAGAAATCCAAGCCCAGTGCATCCCAACATCTTAAACTATCTCTGCCAGCAGTATAGAGTGTTTCACAGAAATGCCTGTGCTGAAAAGCAAATATATAAACAATCTTTACAATACAGGTTCTTACAGCAACACCATAGAAGACCTGTTTCTGTTTCCTCATACAACTATTTAGGCAAAACTTCTTAAAAATATATTTTTCTTTTCTTATTGTCTAAAGAACCTATTTTCACTACAAAGAACCTTTTGCGAAACAGATGGGTTTTTTTTACAGATGTTTATGGTCCCTTATAGAACTATACAGCCCAAAATGGTTCTATAATCTCTCATTCAGGTTTGCTATCAACTGCCTTAAAAATATTGAATCTTGCAATTAATCATGAAAGCGTTCAACAACTTTATTGTAGCAGCCTGGTAACTTACAACTTTTGTTTCCTGGCAGACTGACAGAACGCTGTGCACACTGCTGGAACTGTGGATTTTGGCAGGAACCACAAACCAGCAAATCACAACCAAAACAGATATTGAGATTTTACAAAGCCAGTGAGTAAGTCAAGGGTACAGTGATAGTTAGAATGGAAAGATCACATCATAGTTCTATTAAGCAATAGCAAATTCTTTAGCCTATGTGATTTACATTTAATTAAACAGATGATTTAGTGTCACTACATATAGCATATTATTAATGTTCTGTTAAGTCTTCATAGGCTTTCAGCCAATAGATACTATGGGTGTCTATGAACTAGATAACTAGATGGTTATTTTCTATCAAACCAAGAGTCATGGTTTAAGACCGTTGACAAATAGGTGCTTGCTGGTGTTATAATGTTTCCAGGACGCATCCTAGCGGGTTAGAGTTTACACTACACATGTGTTTGTGAAAACCTCCAAATCTGGTTATAGAAGTTTAAACTGACGTGCTCTCTGTATTACATTTTTAAAGCCTGTGAACACAGAGAATGTGGGTACTGTAGTCCCTAAGGGAGATGTAACACAGCTTCGCTGTATAATTTGGCACTGAGCCTTTTCACTGAGCTTTTGAGTTTATAAGACTACAGCTTTTCCATATATGGGCTGTTTCTCTGCTCTAAAGCCCATATGAGTACACTCTGGGTAGGACACTAAGTTTGGTCTCCGTTGGGAAGCAATATTGTACAGTGTGTCATCACAGCTATCCATAATACGCTACACGCACATCAACAATGCAGGTATTCAAACAAACTAAATGAAGAAACGACCTCTGTATTCACTTACACAATTAAAAAAACATCTGTAAACAAACACGCATTTGCAAATATGAAGAATATGATTGGATTAACTCTCTTTCGAACTAAAACGTTGCTACATGACTGCAAGCAAAAAGACGTAGGCATTCAAGAACACACCCACACAGACAGATGTGGTTAAAACAAAGCCTTACCCTGCGGCGATACCTCATCCTTCACTCTTTCTCTCTCTTTCTCTTTAAGGGAATCCCTTTCTCCTGCCGTTTTTCACTATTAATCTTCAGGGTGTGTCTGACAAATCAGGGAGCACATGCCTGTGTGTGCATCTTATCACATGCAGGTATTTCCTCTGGGTTCAGAAAGCAGCACACACACTTCCATATTTACACTCCCTCCACATCCTTTAAGCTTGCCCACTAACACAGCTCTGCTCTCTCACACTCAAACACACGTACAGGCTCTCTTCTTCTTTCTAAGAGGGGAAAACTTTGATGACAATCTCCCACACACCCAAAGCCCCACCCACAGCTGGTCAAAAGACTGTTTCAAAAACTTCACAAATAAACATCTCACTCTCTCTCTTCATTTTTCTTGCCTGTCATCAGACGCTTTTGTTTTGTTCTGTGATTCAATATCTGCCTGGCTCTTTGTTTTTTATCTTTCTTTTTCCACATTCCCTCTGCACACAGAAAAAAGAGTGGAGTGAGTCACTCTTTAAAAAAGGGGGAAAGAGAAAAATGTTTGCAAGTTTGGGTTTTTCAGAATCTAAACTGAAGTCAAAGGCAAACAAACAGTGAGAGAGTCAGAAGAAAATGTGCTGAGATTTTTTAATCGTTGGTGCTGGATGAGAACATGGCTATAGGCTATTAAATGCCCCAGCAAATGTCACATGATTCCAACTCAGAACATATTTTCTTTTCTCTGCCTTTCGCTCTTTTTTCCCCTCTTCAGCCCCTCCCTCTTTCGCTCGACTGCTCAGGCACACTTGGAGTGAATGATCACTGAACAGCTGTCCGACGCATAAATTTCATACTCTAGCAAAAATAATACTGTTTCTCTTAACTTTTCTTGTTCTTTGCCTATTTAATGTAACTGTAAATTACAAAAAGGTGACAAAAATACTGCAAACACCAGTAACTATGAGAGGCCTTTTAAACCTAATGTCTAAGTTAGTTTTGTTCTTTATGCTGATTTGCCAGCAGCATTGCAGTAGTTTTAATATGGAGCAAAGCAGCACTGGGACACTTCACTGTGAGTTACTCTAATCATCTGCTGTAGGTACTAAACACAACATATGCAAGAAGGCTGTAGTGGACATACAGTGAAGTTTGTGTGATTTTTGACAGATTTTGACAGGGTTTGTTTCTTAAAAGTGAGCAGAGAGCAGAAAATGTAAATTGGAAGAAACTGAATACAGAATTCTTGGAGCTTCCAGGGCAAATGGCTGAAGTTTGGTTTGTCTTGATTCAATACATGCTTCTTGTTTATAGAACTGCAGCCTCATTCTGATAGTACAATCATGCTGATATTTGGTACAGTGTCACATTCCTGCTAATGTGATACTGTTACAAACCTAATCAAAACTAGCATAAGCAAGACCAAAACTTTCCGTTCAAAAGAACTTTCAGTCTCTTCTCCCCTCAGCTGTATGCTGAAAATTAGTTTCAGGTCTGAGTTTGCAGTCTGGCTGCATTTAGTTAAGCCATCGTACAACTGGAAACACTTTGGCTTGTGTAGAAAAGGCATGACGTGTAACACCATCATTTATCATATTTACAGGGTTCGTGGAAGGAAGGAGGGAGACAGGAAGATGAGCGTTTAATCAATTCGGTGTGCCACTCATATTAAGTATACATAGAGTTATGCATAATCTCTCATTCAAATTTAAACAAGCACAAAGCCATGCATGGATACCAATGAGGTGCACGTCTATTGTAAACCGAAGAGCTGCATGAATTATTGACAACATCAGACATAGCAAACACGGCACAGTGATGGACATGGTAACCATGGACACAGACAACAAATACACTTAAACACACCCACAAGCATCTAGTGCATAATTAATCCAGTGATGAACACATGATAAAGACACAAACAAACTCATAACAACCCTCAGGCAGGCTCATGCAGTGTCCTTTCAAATTTACACAGTAATAAACAGTTTGTGTGTATGCTTTAGGTTCCCTTCAGTGCTGCTGAATCATTTGAGTTTCCCCTCTCAAACAGAACAATTGAGTCTTTCACTGACAAGCAAACATGCACATAAAAGAATCTGCGCACACACACACACACACACAAACATTCTGTACTAACCGCCTGTGTTTTTCACTTTGTCGCATGACATCTGTATTCATTTTTGACTGATTTCCCATAAAACAGACTTTACAAACTCACTCGATCATTCTGCTTTGTTTATTTCAACACACTTCCAACCAAAGGCACACAACAAACAAACACAAATATTTTCTTTCTATTTTTACATAACTCACAAAAATGTTCATCACACATTTCACCACACAGCTGCTCTAACTGAAAGCATCTTTGAGCAGAAACACATCTTTTTATGTTTATTATGTGTGTCAGTTTTGAAAATAACTGCTAAAATGTCTAGAAATACAAAGAACAGAACTCTTCTGATTTCAGCAAAGTACATGACCACACCAGAGCTGTGATGTAGAGTATTGCAAGAAGTACTGTATTCATTTAAGTACATTTTAAACGTTTTGCCTGCATGTGTTCTTGGAGAGTTTAACAAACTATTCCATATCTTGTCCTTCTGATACTGTTAGATTTTTTTAAACATTCTGGGCTCAGTTTTGAACAATAAACTCTCCAAGACAGTTTCTAATTGCAAAAGTCCTCCAAAGTTAAATAATGTCAGTGGTGTTCTTTTAAACAGTTTTTCACATCACTGTGATAAACCTAAACATGCAAAAGAATTTCCACTGGAGAGGTTTTTTTTTTGTTCCTCTAATCTAACAAACTGATAATGTTTGGCTAAGTATTAGGCTTTTGAGACCAATATAAACAAGCATTAGACTATTGCCCTTAAAAAGGGCAGCCAGTCACACTGCATTCAACTCTGTCCCAAAGACTGCTAAAGGGGCAGTTTACTGAGCCTTCTGAATAGACTTAATGGGATTAAATGCAACAGGGAGATATTCTGTCGTAAGAGTTGCAAAAGTGCTACATTCCTTAAAACAACACTGTGCATGTTGATGACACAACTTGCCTTCTTTAAAAATAAGAAAGATAATAATATTAGTAGTATTATTATATAGTTTAATAATATAACGTATACTATATGTATTGCAATGATGCTTTATTCCTGTTGAAATAACTGATTTTACCTTTTACAAGCGCACATGTGTTTTTATGTTGTTAGTTTATTTTTATACTTCATTGATGAATTATGACATTAACTGAGCTTACTTAAGTACACCTGGCTGCAACATGCAGAAAGAGGCGGAGCAACTTCTGAGGTAGGACTTCTGAGGTAGGACTTTTGAGGTAGTACTACTCTCATGGTTCAGCCGTCATTCATAGGCATGTGTTAGGAATGTGGTTGCAACTGGTGTCTAAAATAGTTCTTCCTCTGCAGGATAATGGGTGGAATTTTCCACCAGGAATTCCTGCAAACGACAATGGTTTAACAACCACAGAGAACATTGTACGTCTGCCTTTAAAGATTTAAAAATCTTTTTGGAACAACAGCAAACTTTTCTCAGGCACATTAGCTGATGTCATTACTCTCTGACTGACAGTTACCCCACCCCTTCTGCAGACTGCAGCCAAGTCCTTTTCAACATACTTGCTCAACAAACTATGCAATTCATTGCAACACAGTACAATTTAATACAGCTGGAATTGGTCCTAATTAAAGTATATACAAGATGAGAACTCCCATTCAGAGATGCTTTCAGCAGTTACCAAAAAAGTCATGTAACACAGAATTTCACACATAATTGCCATACCTACCGTCTCCATTGTCACAATCTTCAATGCTATCTGAATATTTGGGGAATAATCAAAACTGATCATTGAAAATTTGTTATGCCAGCTGTAACTGGAACAAAACATGAGAGGAGTCAAGGACACATATAATCACTTAATCTGAGTTTGGGCTACAAACACATAATAATGGCCCAGAGGTCTTTGAATGACAATTAAAACACACAGATCTAACATTTTTAACAACAAAAATAAATGTATAGCTAGTTCTAATCTAGCTATTTACATCTGTCAAAAGAAATTAGTTGGACAAACATTTAAAATACTTAGCCTGACTTTGAGTAATGTAAATTGTCTGCAGATTAACACTTAAATAACATTTTTCATATTTAGTTTCTTTAGAAACCGTGAAGGCTATGTAAAAATGTGCTACACATCTATGTTAATATATAAAAACTAACAACTTTAAATATAAAGTATATTTGGTCAGTAATTTGAATTAATAGGCCCTTTCTTATTACATTACATTCTGAAACTATTTAACCCACCTGTCCACATCTTCGTGTTAAGACCAACTGAGACCATTAAATCTTAAAGGGTAATTCACACCTTAATGTTTGCGGTCGTCGTTAAACCCCAACAAATTACTGCTATACAGACGAATCGTGTTTCGTGAAACACAATCTAACGTTTAGTCCAATTAAACGGGTTCAATAGGTGCAGTTACTCTTCACCCCGAAGCACAAGACATCAAGACATTCTGCTTATGGGACCACCAATAACGATGGGGTGTTAAAGTGACAGCCTTTAAAATTGTTGTAATACCACAAATAGTTTTACCAAACTTGCATAATAAAAAAGATTAAATAGCAGCGGAATCAAAAGGCTCCTTATCTTCTAGAAAGGTTTATATTTAAGAGACATTCATCTTACCTTTAACTGTGTTTCCCGATTAGGTTTCCAAAACTATAGCACTACCACAGACTCCGTCCACCTAAAGGTCACGGTCGCGCTGTGCGCCTCTCCCGCGGTGAGACGCGTGTTACGGTCCGCTTCGCTTCAGTGATGCTTTACTGGCATCGCATGTCATTCCTGTGCGCAGGTGTACAGAGCGCTGCCAACCTGTAACGAGAGCACGTTTCATGTAGTCTTTATAAACGTATATAAATAATACACACATGCCTTACTAAATATCTAATTAATTCTTTAAGCACAAACTGCATAATAACGAGAGTACATAGCCCACCTTAGAAGCTAAGCCTTGCAAAAGTTATGCAGCTGGGAGCCGTTGCTGAGTTCCGATCCTTTGTGGATGACCTGCTAAAACAATGGGAAAATGCCTAAACTAGTACACACCCCACCAAAAATAATTGTTTTCTCAGATGGTTTCCCCTTTTCGGTGCAGTCCTTGTGGCGCCTGAGTATCAGAATATCCAGATGACAAACATGCCTGTTAAAATGTAAAGAGTAATAAACTATAAACATTCACTAAACGACACGTTGATTTTAAGTCTGCAGGATGCGCGTGAGCTTTAGAGGGTCTTTGTAACATATTGAAAACATTAAAGCAGTCAATTATAAAATTGCAAGGAAACCATCTGGCGCCCCCTGTTGTCTCTCAAAAGCCATTTTTAAACCAAGCAGAACAGTTTCAAGACACGAGTCAATAAAAAACGGTGCTTGCCTGCCTGTGACAACTGTAAAGTTATGTACTGCGGAGACAAAAGTAATGCTAATAATATGAAGATGTGGTAATAAGAAGAGAAAAGAGGTTCTACTCACCGGTCTCTTTGGTTATTCCCTCTTTCATAGAGATTGTCGTAATATCAGTAACAAGATTTTGGTCAATTACAGCAATATATAATAAGACTGCACAATGCTGAGATTACTATATCATTTAAGCAGCATTACTTTAATTGTTCTTCATTTGAAACTAAAAATATTACATATAGTGGACAGTGGGGTAAGATCAGTCAGTCAGTTCCCTGTAGAACATTTTTGGCTCTTTTGAGCAGATATCTATGGCAGATATTTTACAGAGGCAGCCATCATTAGTTACCTGTGAGTTAGAGGACGAGATGAAATATATGCACACATGCTGGATTGTCAAAATACAATCATGTAAATAACTTTTAATTTCTTTCTTGAATTTGAAAAGGCATTAGGGCATTGTGTTTTCCTCCTCTCTCACTATACAGTTTAAACTGGAATTGTTTCAAAACTGTAAAGCTATTAACCTACAAACATCGATATTTCTATGGCATTTGTTATATGCATGTTCTTGTAACTTCAGTGGATTGGAGACATTAACATTAAAGTGTCATATGTTACTCTCTTGTAATATGAGGTGGGCACATCTGCACTGGCACATACAGTCAAGTGTTTTCCGTGCAGCAGTGACGTGAAAGTGAGATGATTACTGATTAACTACAAAGGTGTTTTGACCAGTAATGACTCTCTGAAGGCAAATATAGACATACACCTATTAATATATGTGGCCCATTGATTTCTTCCTATGTCACATGAAATGATAAGAAAAAAGGCGACATTACAATGTAAAACCGATTAAATAGGTTTTTGGAATATGAAAATCCTGGTCTAATGGAAAACATGGGTGATATTTTTCCATTAGCTTATTTGCTAAGCATACAATGCACAGGCATAACGTATTTTCCCATCACCTGTTTTATTACATTCACATCTGCATGTGTAGATGCGGGGTACAGATTTAAAACACCTCTTGAATTGTCTATATTGTGGCTCTTAAGCACTTGATCCCACCAGAGTTGTTTCCAGGGTTCTTAAATGAGCATGAATGTTACAAATTTTGTGTTATGTATTTGTTTTTCCAATCTGGGCATGGGTCATACAGCTACCCCCCAACTCGGAATGCAAGCCACACAGTGTACACATGCTAACCCAGCACTGATCCCTGAAGATGAAACCCAGAGGCTCTTGTACATCAGCCCAGGACCGTAAAGAAAGAAACTGTGTGGTTTACGATTACTGTAACACACTATTCTTGTTTATAGATGAGAGTGAATGGTCCCCATCCAATTCACCTCATCAGTGTTCGGAGCTCATCTGAGGTAAACACAGAGAGTGCTGCCTGCACATCGTCAACGGTGCTTTGAGTTTGAACAGTTGGCAGCCTCTCATTTAGTATTTACTTATGTTATGACAGCCACCTCTTTTCAGTGCTGTAGCTCAACTCATGCAGCAAAAAGAGTCACCTTCAGCCGGATGAGGTGGACGAGGAACTGGGGTGCGATGTAATTAGGAAGTAGTATTTTTTATCTTTAAAAACCCAGACATGTCCTTAGACGTAGCTGTCAAGAGTACTGGCAAGTATCATTTCCGGACATTCCCAGCTTTGTTGCGGAGTGGCGACCTGGAGGCAATGGATGAATACACATTTTGTCTATAAATACTTCTAGGAAGCCTCTGGTGTACTGTAATTATGGGGAACTTGTTGTAAGCGCTGCTTCTAAACAGGTAAGTGTCATCTTTATCACTGCATGTGGTATGATAAAGATATAGACATAGGTAACATTGCTATTTAATGGCTAGATGCTGGTAATTGTACAAAATTAAGTATCATTTATATAATGTTAGTTTTTACTTAAAAAAACAAGTTAAAAACAGGGATACATACCTTGCAAACAGATTTTTACTTTTTTTACATTTTTTACATTTCACATTAATTTATCAACTTTTAAACTATTTCCCCTTTAAAGCATTGAAACTGTGCCTCCATGTCAATAAAACACTTTCAATATGAACTGATTTTCAGAATCAGTTCATATTTAACTATTATTCAACTAAGTGACAATTTACAATTAATTTCATTATTTGGGTTGTTTATATTAACATTATTTATCGGCATTGTAAAAAGGCTATGACACCATCCTTGTTTTCTCACAGATCTGCAAAAGATAATGAAAGACAATTTGACCTTTACATAATGAGCTTTTCTGACAATGTGTTTCTGAGACAAGCATTACGGTTTGGGTTTTATAGGTATAAAGCTCATAAATTCTGTAAGAAATGACTATTAACAATTACATAGCAAAGCTGTACAGAACACTATACAAGAAGCTGTAAGCGAAACTATTGTGGCATCAAGTAAAATTATAAAACAGCCAATGTTAACATGCCTGAAAAGATCTCATTTACTTAAAGCACAGAGATTTCATTCTTTAACTTTTGATTTCTGTTCTTTCTCACCTGAACACAGACAGTTCCAGGTGTTTGGAGTCAGTAATGCAGACACCACTTTCTGTTTCTTCTGAAGAATGCATTTTGCCCTTCAAGGATTTGATGTTGCAGGAACATGAACCACACATGTATCTCTCAGACAAAAAACCTTACCGTGGACCCACTTGGAGGCCACAAAGTATGGGAGGTGGTTCTGATTGTACTTGTGACTGTACCTCTGTCCCTTATCACTATCCTTGGCAACCTCTTGGTGGTCATCTCGTTCCGGGTAAACAGTCAGCTACGGACTATCAGTAACTACTATCTTTTGAGTCTGGCAGTAGCGGACTTGATTTTAGGTACCGTGTCAATGAATCTATATACCGCATACATAATAATGGGTCGCTGGACATGGGGACATCTAGCTTGTGATCTTTGGCTGGCACTAGACTATGTAGCAAGCAACGCTTCAGTAATGAATCTGCTAGTTATAAGCTTTGACCGGTATTTTTCAGTTACCCGACCACTGACATACCGAACAAAGCGCACACCAAAAAAAGCAGCAGTGCTGATTGCTCTTGCATGGGTGGTATCGTTTGTACTGTGGGGGCCAGCAATCTTATTTTGGCCCCATGTGGTGGGACGACCATCTGAGGCTGAAGTTCAAGACTGCTCCATTCCCTTCTTAAAGGTGACTCCACTGACATACGGTACAGCAATTGCAGCGTTTTATCTACCTGTAAGCATTATGATCATTTTATACTGGAGAATTTATTGGGAAATTGAGAACAGGGCCAAAGGACTTGCTGGCTTTATTGGGACTGTGAAAAAAACTAGAAAAGCTGTAGATGGTTTGGACAAACAATCCACGTACCAGGCCAGCACCAAAAGCAACTATAGTTGCCCAAAGGAAAGACATTCGAGAAAGACCAAAGACAAAATTGGAGGCAGGTCAGTTGGGTGTTTTCCTGGAAATAAAATGGTGGCCATTTTGGAAAAGTCAGCTCAGGAGAGTTACAAAGAGTCTTACAGCAACAGCAGCTGGAACATTGAAGACGATGATGACGAGGCCTCGTCTTCCTCCACAGAGGAGGAACACGAGCCAAATTCAAAGACAAAGGCATCGCCATCCAATCCAGCTGTGATAAAGTTAAAGGACCTGCAAAACAGATCAGAAGATCCGTGGTGTGGACGAGAACAATTCTCAAAAGCAGGAAATTCATCAGCTGAGGGTCAAACAAAACCCTCCCTTACTAAAACAACCAGAAAGTCAGACCACTGCATCCACCACCAGTCCAGAATGAAACAACGCATCAGTATGATCATCAGAGAAAAAAAAGCTGCCCGAACACTGAGTGCCATCTTGTTGGCTTTCATCCTAACATGGACGCCATACAACATCATGGTTTTGGCTTCCATTTCATACTGTGTTCCAGAAAAGCTTTGGCAGCTTGGGTACTGGCTGTGTTATGTAAACAGTACAGTTAATCCTATGTGCTATGCCCTTTGCAATGAGTCCTTCCGGGTCACCTTCAAAGCACTGCTACTCTGTCGCTGTGGAGACAAAAGGAAGTGGGACGCAAACAGCTAGACCCTCCATCCTTCCGCAAACCCAAAGAAGTCTTGCAGTACAGTTTGACTTCATTTGTAGCTTTTTATTCTAGGTGTTACTTCTGCTTTAATCTGTGCTGTCCAAGCAAAGGCAATTTTAGTTCATTTGGCAGATAATGGTTTTCTAGAGTAAAGTAGCAAACAAAGTTTACTCTTAATATTTACATTTACACAGACAATTTCACTGTGAAACTTTTCATTGTACATTCTGAGACATCAATGACATACGGTTCAGCTACACACATTCTTCACTCACTTTTAAATCCAAAAAATGTATTATCATTTTTAAATGAATCTTATGTATGAATGGAACGAATAAAGAAAACCATCCAGCACTCATGTGGGGAACTTCCTAAATACATATACATCACACAATGTCACAACATTTCAGCAAGAAAATTCTTTCCATGAGCAGTACTGGATAATGTTACAATTAACTCAACATTCGGCTGGAATGTTGTGACAACAGCCACTGAAAAATTCCAAATTACATAGGAGGCAAAGAACTTGTATCTTACAAAGAACAGCAATTAAGCCTTTGTCTGCCTGATCTTGGTCATTTATTTTCCTACAGAGCAAATGTAAAGGTTAGTTTACCTCATAATTTAAGTGCTTAGGCAAATTTAAATTTACAGTACCTCTGTGGTACAGCAAGCGTCTTCTTAAAATAAACGAGGAAGAGTTGATAAACGGTGTACTATAAACACAAAGTACAGTCAGTGACAAAGAGTTTTATTTTTCTTGGAAAAAAGGAAACAAAAGTGTACCATACACCAAATACTCCATAAATCTGAGTAATTAAAAAAACCCACAACCTAGCCCATAAACAATCTCAAATAACAATCAACAAAAAAAGGAAATAAATGGCGACCTTCTCTCTAGTTAAACTGTGTAGTCTTTAGAAATATTTATGTAAAAGTATACTTTTACATTTCCTAATTATTTTTATTATAACGGTTAGTTGGCTAAATTAGAACAATTTCCATAATCCTTTACTATGCTGGTACTGTGAATGTAGAACATGTAAGCTAAAGTGTGCTATGAATAAATGACATTGTACTGTAAGGTAAACATGCAGTTATTTAACCAAGGATGCAAAAGTTAAACAAAATATACTGTACATGTTATGAGCGTTGTATGAAATGTATTGCAAGTATGTGATACAAGCGTAAATCATGTCAAATGTCAAAAGCTGTTTTAGAAGACTTTCAGATGACAGAATTAATATTGCGTCAATTAATTTCTTAATTCAGTAGTCATTTACACAGAATGGACCGCAGTGTCCATTTATTCTTTAAACAAAAGTTTGTTCGGCTAGTTTAAAACAAGACGTTGGAAGAAGGCCATACATTTGCCTGTAGGAGGTTTTTTAAAACCAAGCTATACCAAAGTCAACAAACTGTGTTGATCTTACAGTCAGGTCAGTGTTGAAACCCTTGTCCCCAAAACCCCCTCATGAAATGTATTTGCTGTTAAACCTCAGACATGCAGAGGCAAAATGTTCCCATTTTCAGTGGCTCCAGGGCAACACATATCAGAACTGCTATTGCTCACTGTACTCTGCCAAATCAATTAAATTTGAATAATTAATAATGATGAGTGATCTACATTTGGCTGTAAAAAAAGCAAATGGTTTCATTACAGTAAACATAAAAACTGGCAAAAATGGCATAGAATTTTGTCTATGTGACTCCAAGACAAATTATTGTAATTCACAATCATTCAATTACAAGAGTTTTACAATCTTCGTAGAATCTCACCATAAACACTGATCTCACAGTGTTGTCTGGATTACACAGTTCTAACAATGTGATGTCACTGAGTCAGCAATTCAGTCATTTGAACCAGTCTCTGACATCATAAGGGCATCCTTAGAATAGTTACTGTTAAAATTTTGAGAAACCCAAAATTGTGTCACTATATTTATTGGCATTAACCAATTTACTGCTACAGAGCTTGAGCACTAAGCGCTAGATTCTGTATTTCTGCTATCGTTTAAACAAATCCCATTATAATGAACCATTTCTATAGTTTAAGATCTTAAATACAACACACACTTTATACGCAATACAAATATATAAATATACAAAAACACATTTCTGTTTGCGCTTATTATGAACAAGCATTGGCATGCTAATTGGTTTCAACTATTGCTCTCTGTGAGAAACACAGTGTCGGTACATTGAGAAATCGAAGTATGGCTGAGTAAGCAATATTTATTTTGGCTGATATATGTTGCGGTTTATCGTTTGTTTTCTGTTTAACTGTCTGCTGAAACAGGCGGAACAATTCAGGTCTAATATGAGCAGGAACTCAAAAACAGAGTCATATATTCTCATAGTGACTTCAAGAAAGTATTGCTAAATGGAACAGGAGAGTATACATTCAGAAGATTTACGTTGGGGGCACTAATAGTTGAAAACAAAGAGCAGTGGGTAGTTTGAAACTTGGAACTGTGTAACAGTCATATTGAGATCAAACCTGCTGAGATGGGACAGAGGAAAAAAGAATTTTCTCCTTCACTCTCTTCTTTTCTCCATCTAGTTGTAATTTTGAGAATGGGTGAGGCGGTGTTTCCTCGTCCTTTCCACTAAATCTTCTGTTCAACCCCTTTGTTTGCTTAATGCAACGAATGTTGGAGGGAACTGTGGGTCTTTCCATAATATGGGTTTAAAAAGGTCTTTCAAAAGGCCATCATGAAGGGGGGGCATTCTGATTCTGGTATATGGAGGCTTTTTCTTTCAAGAGGTCCAAACACAGATGACAACTCCAACTTCCTGTGAAATGAAAAGAAAACAATTATGACATAATTGGTACTCTTTGATATTAGGCTAAAACGATTTCTTAAAATGACTTCAAATTACTTTGAGCAGAGCTTTTCATACTTATTGTTGAAAAAATAAAATAATGTGATACTAACCCCCTTACAAAATCCCCCAAAACATCAGCCTTGGTTAGGTGAATTCTATGTCCTTTGATTTATGTGTGTGTGTGTGTGTGTGTGTGTGTGTTTATGTGGTTTTACCTTCAGGAGGTTCAGACATTGGGGGTGAGAGGCAGTACATGTGGTAACCTCGGTCACAGTCATCACAGAACAACAGCTGGTCCTGTGACAAATCACATGAAGGTTTTATTCATTGGCCACATTACCAATAATTCAACTATGATTGCATAACATACTGAACGTGGTAGAGACTGACACACGAGTATTAAGATTTATTCAGAAAATGACTAGTTTTCCCTGTAGGTGAAACTTGTGTGTCACAGATACAATCTCAGTATCATTCAAACACATTCTGTTTTTCTCCCACAACCCCTGTACAAATTCCACTGCCAATTACATATAAATATACTGTATACAAGCATACACAAAATGTATATACACTAAACACAACTGCATTAAAAAGATTATTAAAAGAAGCCAGTGTGTTTAAACCAGATGATGTTACCAACTCACATCATTTTCTGAAGTTCCACACATGTTGCAGCATTTGCATTCAATGCACTGCCAGCGATACGTCTTTACAGCAGCCATCATCACAGGAGTGAACTGCAGACAGGAGGGGTGACCTGACAATACAAAACAGAAATATGAACAAACGAAACAAGCTATCCACAGCAATGTTAAAAATGATTATGATGAGTAAATGTGGAAATGATGATGTTTGTGTTTGTTTACCAGAACGCCCGCAGTCTGAGCAGGACACCAGCTCCTCTGATTGGCCGGTTTTCTGGTTCATGTTAGAATCTCCCAAACAGAAGTCACAGTAGTTGTTCGGCAGAGCCAGGCCATCTGGACCCTTCTTAGGAGCTGAGACACATTTCAAGACACATTATTACTAGTGAAAATAATACATGTATAAATGTAGACACACTTTGTAAAGCTCAGTGATAGCTTGGAACCTAGATGAACGCATTTAACATTAAGTTTGTTGTGAGCTTCATGTAAGGCTGTTTGTGTGATGGACAAGCCTTCTGTTTATCTAATGCTCTCCAAATCAGTCCTCTGAAGTGTTTCAGTTAGGATGCAGCCTTAGAAGGCAGCTGGCAAATGGACAGTAAATGGATAGCAAGACACCTCACAAGGTATTAGAACAGAGACATACTTTTATTAATTAGGAATAATAAACTAACATGAATGCTGCTGTATGATTCACAGCCAACCAGTTGGTTTATAAAATCTATCATTTGCATTACTACCAATATAACGTTTAAAATAATTCCATGCCACTCATAGTGCCACAAAGGTAGAAACTCTCAGTTCATTTGGCTACCAAGGTCTGTACATCACTTACTCTTGGGTTCCTCCTGTTGAGGAGGACTCGGTTCACGAATGTCCATCTCCTCTTTCTCCTCCCCCTCCTCTTCGGCCAAGTGAGAGTGGGCATAATGATAACTGAGACCAGGCCTGTTCTTATAGCGCTTTCCACAGACTGCATACACACACACACACACACACACAGCACAACAAATGAGTATGATTGTATGTACTGTGTAACAGCCAGTCACTGACTTCATCTGCACTTGAGCACAAGGCATAATTATTTCAAACCCAAAGCTCTCTCTCCTGCATGCACTTATGCTGTCATGCCCACATGCTTGTTACTTGAGAAGTGAGAGACCATTGCAACATGTCTCTGACAAACAGCAAGTCCATGTGCTTGTTAATTCACAATCCTCAATGCCATAACTAACTTTCTGTTTGTATGTTTACCTGATCACTCACTGAATTCCCCACAAACAACATTAAAGTATCACACACTGTAAAATTCACATTCTGGGAACACAGGAGTGATCAGTGTTTTGGCAACAAAAGCAGAGGCACTATTTCACTCTATTTAGAAAAAATAAGAATATAAGAAGAGGAACAAATAAGGGTAAGGATGCGTATTATGAGCGATTATGTAAAACACAGAGAGTTGAAACATAACAGGTAATAAGGATAAACAGAGGTGATGATGGAGGGAGATTTGGCTTACATAAATTCTAGGTAATTTTTTAATCAAGTTAATTTTGTGACTAACAGGCTTTGATTCAATTTATGGTATTAACTGTCTAAAGTGGGAACTTGTTATACTTCTGATGCTCTTAACAACTTGACTGAACATGTCTGTGTGTTTCAAACGGCTCACAGACAGAAAAACAAGTTTGAGAGTAAAAGGAAGGGGGTGAGGGGTATTCTGTGGAAAAATGTCTTAGAGACCACATAAGTGAAAGCTGAAGTTTTGGGGCTTTCGGTCCATGACTATGAGCTTTAAAGGCTGAATAGGTTTTCTGAAGTAAACAAACGCCTTTAAAACAAGCCGTCTTTATCTTTCTGGATTCAAGAAGACCGGACAGGCCCAAAATAGTAATGACTAACAGCTAATTAGCAGCTACTTAGCAAGTAGCATGTTTTGTAAGTGTGATAAAGCTAGAGATTATAGGTTTTTAAAAAGTGTGTCCTGCCCAAACTTAATTCACACAAATGCGTTAATTAATGTCAAAGTGTTGTTCAATACAACTTTCGCCAGACACAAACCCTATTTACTTTTCACACACACAACCAAGAGAAAAAGCATGACATGGGCAGGTGGGTAAAGAGAAGAATGAGGGAGAAGTAGACAGAAAGAGAGAAATATACCTCTTTCGGAAGATTTTGAAATATGCTTTTGTTTGAAAGTGTCTGGAAGAGAGAAAAAGAGAAAGACAACGGAGAGAAGAGACAGAAAGACTCACAGACTGAACACAAGAATCAGGAGAAATAAACTCATAAAGAATCTGTTTCACAGTTTCATGACACATTTAAGGGCAAAGACACAAATGCAGAGAAAAAGGATCCAAAACTATGAAAGAACATGAAACCATGAAATCCAATGAACATAATTTTACACTAAGTACTTTGTGTAAGAAGTGGCATTTAACAGTAAACTACTAGAGGGCTAGAAATTAGGTTGAAATTTCAAAGATGTCAGAATCAAATGGTGTCCTTTATGAATTTTGCCTTTTTTTACTGCCATCTGTCGTCAACAGAGTTGTTGACTGTGTGTCATGCACAGGGCAGCCTGTCATAATGTCAATGTTTGGTACTTTTTAGTCAGCTTCCTTATGGTGAAACTCATCGTGACAGACAGCTAGACTGAGAAAAGATGACACACAGATTTTCAGTTGTCATTACTGGATATATTACAGCTGGCCTCAGCCTTTTTATAGCCAAGGAAGCAGATCTCCAGATGAGATCACAGTGAGGTCAGCTAGCCGCCTCATGTAGTTTCCATGAACGCCTGACTCACTGTCACAGGCGTACGGTTTATCCCGATCTTCCAACGCGGCGGCCGCTTCCAACTTCTTCCGGGCACTGCTGACTCCACGACCCTGTGAAGAGAAAGCCATTAAATTTCATATTCTCTATAATCAACTCATACAACTAGAAATCTAAATCTTGCTTCCGGTCTCACCTTGCCTTTGCCTTTTCCTCGCCTTTTTGGAGTATCTTCTTCATAATCTTCATCGTCCAGATCATCTAGAAAATCATCTGGTTCCAGAATTCTCTACACACACACACACACACACAAGAGGTGGAACACATATCACATGACTGACTGTATGTGTCAGTATGACTTATAATTTTCTTACACACTGCAGAAGAAATAACGTCACAACACACAAGCGTAAGTTAATGACAAATCAATTACATTTTTGGCTAAACTATTGTAAGGTTGGTGGGCCATTTTCTTAACAACAAAATGCACAAAGCTGTTTTATCTTACCTTGCGGACCCTGGCAGTGGGGTTCAGTCCCCCGCTGGAGTACTCGGTTGAGCTGGGCTCCTCCTCCCCCGTGCGGAGCTCCAACCCAGACCTCTTATCCAACGGCTCTCCCTTCAGAAGGGCCTCTAAGCTGCTGCCATCACTAGAGAAAATGTCCTTCTTAAGCCCGAGATCCAGCTCTGAAACACACACACCCACATTCACATCCATAGACAACTGCACAAAGACGGATAAAAATGTCATAACACATGATTCTGAGAATTAAACACATAAAACCGCTGTATAAACACTACACAGAAAATTACACAATCACAACCACCATATATTCCCACTTCTCTTAACAGTGTCTTAAACAGAGGAAGTGAGAAGTTGCATACCAGACTTTAGAGAAGGGAAAGCCAGGCGAGGGTCCTCTGGCGGGTGAGCTCTCCTCCTCTTTCTCCAGCGCCGTGCCGGATACGTGTATAACTGACCTGGAGCCATACCTATGGGGGGCATCAAAAATTGAAAGGGATAGTTCACTCAAAAAATCTGCCATTAACACACTCCCATTTTGTTCCAAACCAATATGACTTCTAACTTCTGTGAAACACACAAGTTAGAAGTTAGGTGTTAATACCTCTACCAGCCTCAGTCCCCATTTACTTTCATTGTACTGAAAAAAGAGCAGCATCTGAATTCTTTAAAATGTCTCTTTTTTTTGCTTCTTATAAAGTCATACAGGTGTGGAAAAATGAGGTTGTATAAATGGTGACACAATTTTTTTTATTCTTGGCTGAACAATCCCTTCTGTTGTTAAAACTGACCACCATGAGACTGTGTGTCCCACCTGGTCCTCTGTGCCTCTTCTCCATCCAGAAGTAGCAGTTGCTCTGGGCGACACCTGTCTGCGAGTCGAGGAAGGGCATCCTCACACTCCTCTCGGCACACAGACGGGAATTATAGTTATGACACTGCTCCATAGCATCCCTGTAATACTGCTCACCCAACCTGGAGACAGAGAGAAACCCACCAAACACTTGGGTTGCATCCTAGATTTAGACCAAGGTGAACTGGAAAACTCACACAGAGACCAGTTTAGCCATCTTCTAGTTTAGCTAGGGGTGTCAATATACTCTATTTCTGCTGCTCTGAATCCAGCCCTGTTCAGCTTACCCACCCATCTGTGAGTGTTAATTTGCAGTGGCAGGTCTTGCAGCCTAGTCATTGCAACTCTTTCAGTCTAGCCACTTAGCAGGTGCTGTTGCCACCGGTCACCATGGCAACCGCTAAGAGCCCCAGAGAGCACAGGCTAGCTAAAGCCTGTGAGATTAGAGACAGTCGGGCTGTTGATGTCACCAAGGACAAAACAAAAGCTTAAAGCTTTGCTGTATTAAAACCTGGAGCTTAACATCCCAGACAACAAAATGGCTTTGGGATGGCCGTTCGCCTCACAGGCACCACCACACAGAGCTAAATCTTCAAGACACTGGTCAAAGGGTCCTTAAACTTGGAATGCACATTCCTCAAACCACTTTGGCTCCATTTATACCTAGTATTGTGTTTTGAAATCTGATCAACCAATCCACATTCAGGGGTCAAAATACATGTGACTATATAGTGTTCATAATATAAACACTAATCTATCAAAAGCACAGACAACATTAAAAGACCGACCAATCAGCTATAGTACAAAGACAAGGATTTTAAACTTTGCCATTTCTGTGCAGCTTTAAAAGAATGTTACTGAGAAAGACATATTTCTCACTGTGAAACTTCCCAAGTAGGCTTTTCAACAGATCATACATCAATAATCAGAGCATTTAACAAAATTCATTGTATGTTAAAGAAAGGTTAACACCTTTTACAAGATGCTTACAGAAACCAAACAGGCTTGGCACGCTTAAGGATGCATAAAAATCTGAAGCAAAAAAGACATCTGTATTTAAGAAAATTTAGTTAATCTTATATTTAAAATTAAAAAAGCACAAACATTAAATAGCTTAAAATGCACTTCTCGTTTTCAAGTTAATATGGTTTAAAAGAGGGCTACGAAGAACGATAGTAGCTTATATGGCCTAACTTTATATGTATCGTAACGTCTGTAATGAAGCAGAGTAAACTAACTGGTAAATAACAGCAGAGATTAATACAAATTGCATAAAGTACATGCAAAATACTTTGAAAACGACAATGACAGTCTATTCTGTATGGATAGAATAATAGCTGATAATAGGCTTGACCCAATACAACTGACAGCTGGAGCTTTGGAAACAAAAATAAGCTTAAAACTAACCCTCTACTCTTCAGTGAGACAATGTCAACAGTACTGAGAAACAAATGAAACAAACATTTAAACGCAGTTTTTGATATGATTTATGGCAGTACTGATACGAACACACTCATTACAGGAATAAAGGAAAGCCCTACATGCTTTGATGGTTGGTCATGGTGAAGACGGAAGCGAACTGATCAGCGCATTAGTACAAGCGAGACACAGAAGCTGCTAGTTCAGCTAACTTAGCCAGAGCTTAGATAACCTTGTCAAACACATTCCTTTGGCTATATTTAGACAAATAATACAAACGTACATGACGCTGTATTATCATTCTAATGAAACAGGCGAATCTTTGAAATCGGGATCTCATATGCAGTTAAATAACAATTAAAAATACTCACAGCTTGACAACATCTTCCACTACCGCCGCCATCTTGGCTCTACTGCGCTCACAGCGGGTGTTCCGCGCATGCGTCAAGGGAAGGACCTTAGAAGAAGGTCACGGTTCAGGGGCATCCAGGAGGGCCAATCATTCATGTTTAAAATTAAACACAGCACAGTCCTTTATTCTAAAATGTATGTCAATGAACATTCTGTAGTTAAAAATAGACATGCATAAATGAATTATACTAAAATTCATGTAAGGTGTAGAGTCATATAAGTGACCCACATTTGTAACCTGTAAAAACAAGCTGGCACAAAAAATATGAACTTGCGCTTGTGTAACATCTGCCACATGAGTCTATAAGGCTTCTCGTTTGTCGTTTAAGGGTACAGAAGCGTGTTCAATAGCGCCCCCTAGACGCCATTAATGCGCACTTATTCGAGCCCACGCTGACATGCACGTTATGTTTATGATGGCATTATGTCATTACAACTGGAGACTTAGGGGAAGACCGCGACCGTGCCATTAAAATAAAGCCTAAGATGAAACACAGCCTAAAACAAAACTTCACCATACATTCGAAAATATACATATTAACGACATTCAACTACATTCCCATAACAAAACAGGTTGTTATTGATGTTGATATTCTTTGATTGAATTTTGTTTTGTAACTATATTGTACAAATTACATCGTGTTTTATAGCTTGTGATACACGTGTGAAATAAACGCAAATGAAAACTGAAGAATTAATGTTGTAGTATTTTCAAATTAACATAAGATGGCACTAGTGACCCATTTGACGATTCAGTTCAGAATGATATTAGTTTATCATTTCAGTTTCCCATTTATACTGTAGATGTGGGGATATTAAAATGTAGGAAATGTAGATGTGGGGATATTAAAAATATAAGAAATCACGTAAGGACTTTTTTCTAATAGTTACTTAACTAAACACGGTACCGTTGTTTCTCATATGGCATTTTAAGAAGAACATTCCACTTTAAGCACTGCTTTCTAATGGGAAACGGTTTCTGTTGTAGTTGATCCATGTTTATATCCACTTTTACACAATAAACCAGTCTCTCCAAATCACTTCATCAGTTGTCTTCTTTATTCCCTTTGCAATCCCTCCTTTATTCTTCTTTCTCAATAACTGACAGTTGTGATTAGCACCCCCACGCAGTGCAAAGTGTTTCACACACTCACAAACATGACACTGAAAATGAAGCACAAGCTGAATACTTTTAAGTATCCTCCCTTCCTCACAGCACTTGCACAATATTCCATGGATTTTTTCCTTGTGTGTGATTGGAAAATCGCCCTTTGAGAGGTTATAATATGTTACTTTACAGTCACACACACACACACAAACCTTTTTTAACAAATAGCATTATGTTGTATGTTTAATAATCAACCACTGCTGACTGGTCACCCCAATGTAGGAGTGTGTGACTTTTACCCTCCTTGTGGGGACAAAATGTTAGAAAACTCTGTTTTACATTGAAGGTTTGTATTAACTTTGTACTTTGGACACTATCCAGGTCCAGACATGATTAATGTGATAATATTAGTGATTACTATTTACAGATTAGGCAAGTCTGCTAAAATCCGAAGCATTCGCAACTCTGGTTTCTGCTGTCACCCTGAAACTCTAGAAGTGCTGAACTATCATGTCTGACTATTTTAATTATTAAAGAGAATCAAAGTATGACAAAAATCTTTGTCCAGAAGTAACTTTACAAACCAAAGAAAAAGCCAGTGACACTTTCTCATCAGAAAACATAACTGCCACTATAAAAGAATGCAGAGCAACAAGGAGATCATCTTTTCATTTTCTTGAGATGCTGCATTTCAGTTGAATTTAAGAGCCTCACCCTCTTGTTCTTTAACTTAAACAAAAAAGTGCAGCATGTTTATTTATTCACCATTAATACTGTGATCTGTTATCTCCTATAACATACTTGTATCTCATACATCAGTCTTACAGCTTTTATTTTCTTTATTCCTGGTTTCTTTTATCCCACCCTCATGCACCTTTCTTCAACCTGTTTCCTTCCTTCCTTCCTGTCTTCCTCCTACTCTTAACTGCTCTCTCCCTCGCTTTCTCTCTCTGGTGTTCCCAGGGTATTGTGATCGTAAGGTCAGGGGCTTCGGCTGCTCTATGTTAATAAAGCCAGTTGGAAAGATTCCCAGGGCCTGTGCAGAAAATAGAGGAGGTGCTGCAAATAAGCAAAAGTACACAGCCACACTCTCAAACGCTTAATGGGCCTTGAAAACACACACACAAACACACACACACACACACACAGGTTGTATTTAATAACAGTAACCTAAATAACATTCATACATGCTAAGACATGAATATAAAATATGTGTTAAATGCAGTTGATCCAGGGCTGTTCATGCATTGACCTGCAGTTTTGCACCCACAAAACAGCTTTATAGCAAACGAATTCTGCTGTGCTATAAAGTGAGGGTTGAAAAGGAGTGAGATTTAAAATCATGGTTCTAATTGTTAAGATTCATAGAAAATACACAAAAAAACAAGAATAAGGTACAAAACAAAAAGTCTGCCAAAAAACATGCAAAAACACATTTTTTGCCAATTATTATAAAATAACTTAGCAACAGCTCTGATAAGGTATGTAGTGGTCAAATGGTTGTACACTCTTACATGGCAAAACACACAGTTTAAAAACAAACAAACAATTGTTTATTTTGGGTTGACATCATTTATTCAACAATATTTGTCTGTCCCTATATCTTAAACCTGTAAGTGTGCAGCCTGTTGCATTGTGTACAGCAGCAACAAACAAGTAACAGAGTCTAAACATCCAGAAACTGAGAAAATAAAGCTCAATAAACCAACACAAAATCAAAACCTCCTTTCAGAAAGGCTGATCTGAACAGGTGTGCACTGTACACTGAGTTTATTTGTATATTCAGTGTAAATGATTCATTTTCATTGATAAGGCAACCGAAGTGTAATATTCCTCAAAGAGACAGAATATTCCTCAGTCTACAAAACATGAACTATTTTTAAAGGTAAAAAGATGTGTATTTATGAAACAAATCAGCTAAATAAAGCAGAAAGGTAACATGACAAAAACCCAAGTAACAAAAACAGCAAAATTAAAACATTTATCACAATTTTTGCTTAAACTTTTAAGATAAAAAACATAATCAACAACAAACTATTATTAAATCCCAAGTCAGGAAGGACAAAGAGCTTTATTTTAAAATGATAAAGAATGTACTGTGGTACTAGCCTCTCTCTACAGCGGATATTTGGTCATATACGATTTTGTAGCACTGCATCTACCTATTAACTTTAGATTTACATCTTGTACATGCTAATATTGTGTTGCTTCTTAAGTGTTACATTAAATTACATTGGTTTAGAGTTTCATTGTATGTTTAGTGTTCAAATATGTGTTTGTTTTTTGCCTTACTGTTTTATTGTGCTGCAGTGATTTAAGATACTCAATAACCATCATCAGCAGGACTAGATAAATGCTAACAGATTAGCCATAGTACATTGGCTGTTCAACTGTTCATCAAGTTCATGAATGTTCCAAATATTAAGTGTTAGGTATAAGTGTAGATTTCTAATGAGAATGAATTTTCTAAAACCAGAAACAAAAACATAATATAAAAGTAATATATAAAAAAATAAAAAATACAACTATCAATCTATAAACATCAAAAGTCTAAAACATATGTAGATAAATTTCCCCAAAATGTATTAAGACTGTAATTCTGTGTTGCTATTAGGTTGCAGACGAATTGCTTTTAGACAATGCAATTATTTTTACATTTATTTATTTTTCCCCCTTGCTTCTAGTGGTACAGGACAAAAATCACTTAACATTCCTATATCCTCTTGTTAATAATAATTTAAAGCCCATGGTGCTAAACTTACTGTTTCTTTTAATTAGTAGTTCAATTTTTTCATGAAAACTTTAAACTCAATTATAATGCTATGAACTGAGAGAAAATAAAACCATGTGATGCAAAGTTACATGGAGGTATAAACACAAGCCCCTTCCTTAGGCCCCAGTCCACAGTCAGAAATAGACAGGACTACTACTGCTTGAAAAGTGATCGGCTGTTATAGCCTAAAGGAGTGCCAACACCATCAGAACAACCAATCACAGTAGAGAAGCATTTTAAGTACTGAAAATGAATGTTCCTGTCATTGTGAAAGGTTGAAATCACAGGGTGTACACAGAGACCTCCTGGTGTGTGTCCAGATCATTAGGGAGGAGTCACACATTTTTCCTCGCTTACACCAATTTCAGTGACACCAGGGGATAGATGATGTCATCGCTGTTTCAGGAAGAGTTTTCTTTCAGTTTGACCAGAAGGCCTATATATTGCTGCTCTTTAAAAAAGTACATCCAGCCAAAACAGCAGATAAAATGGCTTAGTGTTTAATCTACAGGTGCTTTGCCCATTACTTAGCCTTTTGGTTAATACAAAAATGAAAGAAATCATTTAAACCATTTGAACACAAATTCTGATGGTAGATTCATTAAATCATGTAAGTCATTGGACAATGAGCAGAACTCATTTTCTGAATTTCTGAAATACTGTACAGCAGGTACATCAGAGCACTAAATGTTTTGATACATCAACAAAAATGTGATATCCCATTTATGTACCATCACGCTTCTCCTAATATCGTAGAACCTCTCAGGTATAAATTTCCTGTCGTCCGCTGTGTGTAAGTCCTCCACTGAATGTTTCTATTTCCTGGCTATCCATGATCTGCAGAACATCCTCCAGGATGGATGGTCCGAGGTCCAGATGGAGGGACAGGAGAGAACCAGCATTGGAGAGATATTGTTCTTCCTTTACTTCCTCATTATTTACACACTTATCTTCTTCAGTATCTGGATTCACCTCATTTGTGTGGGAATAAAGAGGAGGAAGGTCTGGAGATGCAGGCAGTGATGGGTGGCATGACACACCCACATTTTTCTCTTCCAGGTGTAGTCTGGGAGGTTTAGGGGGTGGAGCTAGAGATGGAGAAGTTGGGGGAGATTGGGCGTTTAGGGTGGAAGTATGGTGAGACTGGGTCGTGGGCACCTCAATAGTTGAGGTCACATGGTTTGGTGCAGGAAGCGTGAGAGCCTGCACTCCTCCAATGATGGGAAGTGAGAAGGCATTTTTCAACAGAGGTGAGCTCTCATTAGCTGGCGGGTGACTGCTTACACTTGCGGTGCGACTTAACTGAAGTGACCCCTGGTGACCCTGTTGCCCAGGTAACAGGTGAAATTTACCTTGCAGGAAAGACAAGTCACCAAAAAAATCATCAGCCCCCCCACCACTGCCAACGTGGATAGTGTGTCGAAAGTCTCCAAGTGGAGGGCTGATCATGTCGGATGACAGGAGGTCACGCAGCTTCTCCTTCTTTCCTTTGTGGCTTCGGCGTTTAAGGTATATGGGAGCCTTGGTAGACATGTCTGGCCCACCGCGTGCTCCTGCGCAGCAGAGAGACAGATCTTGCAGCAGGGTAATAAATCAAAAAAATGTACAAGGTACAAAAAATGTGCTCAGGATGCTTGAACACTTTTTCCTTTTTAAACACTTTTTTAAATGGTCAGATCTTGAGATGGACAGTATTCCAATCAACATAATCCTGGAATCCTTATGTACACTTGCCTGCAAATTGTGTGAGAAAGAGAGATATTAATACATACGCTCTTGCACGAATTAACTGATTTAACTATTTCAAAAAAGCATGATATAGTACATGATTATGAATATTTTTAGTTTGCATATTATTTACTAAACCTATGAAAGTTTTAAAAAAGTTATAACAACTGCATTAAAATAAAATGAATCCCAAATTAAAACTAACTGCACATTCAGATGTTATGTAACACATAAGTTCTCAAGGTCAGCTTTAGAAAGGGAATAATTTTTTTTATATTATCTTCTGGGAGTTACAAAAAATGACAAAATTTAATAAGCAGAGAGAGATGATAAACAAATCATAATTTAAACAAGAATCTAAGAAAATAATCAGAGTTTGTTAGTCTTGGCACATGATGACTATAGAAAGATGACTATATAATGACTCCATGTATCTGCTGCTAGCGGATGCAGCTGCACTGTTCCAAGCTGTTTAAACACAAGACATGAAACTGAACAGTGGAAATCTAACCAGCACTTAAAAATATGTGATAGTGTGTAAGTACATACTTGTAGGAAACATTCCAAAAAGAAGTGTCTGGGTTTCAATGTGTACTGGGTTTTCAATGACATGTATAACAATGTAAACATGGTTTATGGCGACACTTTTCTGTGTCCTAATAAATCAAATTGCCTAAAAATAATTTTTGGTAGTTAATAAATGTCAAAAGTCTTCAGTGATGGTACGTTTTTGGGGTTGAGTTACAGTTAGGGGACAGAATATAGTGTGTACAGTATAAAAAACATTTTGTCTATGGAGTGTCTGTATAATATGATATATGTCAAATTTGTGTGTGCGTAAGTGTTTGTGTGTGCATCGGGGGTTCTAGATCATGACTCGTAACACATACTTTCAGCATTACATCAAACTTCTGGAGTTAAATCAGTTAACTATGTCCTGGTGTGTGCATACTCCCTTCATCCTTGACTTTTATCAATGTGAGTTTAACTGCCACACACACTGACCGGAAAACAATGGCCAGTGTTTCCATTTCAAGTGTGGGAAAAGCCACCTGAATGTTACATAAGTGACCCAGCAATATTCAGAGAGGCAATGTTCCAGGGCAAATGTTTTTTAAACACAGGAGGAAACACACACACACAAAACCTGAGTCCAGTTCCTTGTGCTTCTCTATGATTCATCAAGAGAAAAATTAATATGCACGAACACTGCATACAGAAACAGCATTTTTGGTAACCAAAGCTAATGACTGATGGGACATGAGGGACATCCTGAGAAGTGCATAAACTACAGTGTTTATTTATGTAGTTGCACTTAATTTAGTTGTTCATTAAAGCTACAGTATTTCTGACTCTGGTATATGAACACATTTTAAAGAATGTTCAATGTGATTGTAGAGGGTGCACATGCATGTGTGCTTGTGTGTACTTGCATGCGATCTTGTATTACATTTCAGTATGAATGAAATGAAAACCGTACTAACCAATTCTTAAAACACAAAGATATACTCATTTCACTACATAAACTGGTCTGTTAAATATTCAGTGTCACAGTTACAGGTTACAAAAAAGGGACATAAATTTGGGGCAAAAACTTCCCTTTAACATTGTAAATTAAAGTTAGTATGAATACAAACAAAAGTTGATTGATATGGATAATAAATGTTCAATCAGCAGACTCAAGCAAAACTCAATCAGTTCTTTAGAGAAGAGGAATCAGTTACATCCTGTTGAGACTCGTAGGAGTCATGAAGAGCCAATGAGGTTTCTGTTATGGTATGCTAATAACTCTTTGTTTATAATTGCCTAATCATAGATGATAAACAATTCATTGGTTTTCAGAGATGGTAGAATATAATGTTCATAGTAATTTTAACACAATTAAATTGATTTTAAAAAGTGAACGTGGCACAATGCAGAAAAAAAAACTATGCAACGAAGGCTCCAGGCTATTTATTGTTTTGAGAAGAGATATGAACAATGTTGCTGTAAAGCATAACAGAGCTGTGCTCTGACAAGCCCTTAACAGACTGCATCTGCTTATTAGACAATGTGGAGGCACAAAAACAACCGTTTCTGGTTTGACATCCACACCTAACCCTCAGAGCAACCTTTCTGCATTGTTTGAGTTTCCAAAAAGATTTTATAGAATTAATAAGCTTGTTTCCTTATATTTTCATATATTACTATATACTAGACTTTTTCCCAAACACACTATGAGAGAGAGACAGAGAGAGAGAGAGAGAGAGAGAGAGAGAGAGATGATGATGATGATGATGTTTTGAAGTTAATGGTTAGTATGCTTATGTGAAACCCTGAAATGTAATACATTATATACAACTTTTTAAACGTCACAAACTTTTGTTATTATAGTTAAACCCCAATACCAGTATCATTCCGAGGTAAGCTAGTTTGTCAATGTCATTGCAGTTCATGACATATATCTTACATTTATTTCAGAACATTACAAATAATATAACATAATAACTGCTATTTTAATAATAAATAGCACGCACTAATTGCTATTTTAAAATGGAATTATAATATATAACAATTGCTATTTTAATAATAACATAACATATAATAATTGCTATTGTAACAACGCTTATCAGAGTCATTAAAGCGACGCATAACCTGAACACATGCGGTCTGACGGTACAACAGCCGCACGCGGAGTTTGCGGCACGTTTTGGGTTAACCGGCATGAAACTTATTTACACTTCAGATGTAAATGTTATAAATTTGCCTACCGTAGAGATCAGTGGCGCTCGCTGTTTGTATGACCAATATCTGCTCAAATTGAATCTTTGCGCATGTTGATCACGTCAACATTATTCCCTATCATTAGACCTTCAATTCTCCTCGGTCACATATTCTACTTCCTGCGCAAAAGCTGCAGAATTAGCAGTAGCACCAAAATAACCTCTAGGCTTGATACCGCATACCTATACAGACAGTATTTGCTGATACAGTAGAAATAGAGCCGTGCAATAGAGCGCTGAACGCTCCCCACCTCACATCTCCACTGCTGCAACACAGCGCCACAGGACTGGATTTCATTATCTGGATCTGGATTCATTTATAGTTCCAATTCTTGTTCCAGGCCATTATTTGCCGTTAACCACTAGCTTGTCAGGTTACTTCCGTGTTGCTGAAAATTCCAGCGCCACAGCTTTATCCCAACAAGCATAGCGGCAACTCATTCTATGTATGGATTATGGCGTTCGCACACACACACACACACACACACACACACACACACACACACACACACACACACACACACACACACACACACACACACACACACACACACACAGCAGCATGTAGATTTGTAACAACTATTCATTTTACAATACACCTTCCAGAAAAGACAGCAGAAATTAATGTTTTGACACAAACCCTAAATAGTCACACATTTTTTAATCTAACCAATTGAATCTTTGCGTTGCTAACGTCACCATTAAGTGTTACCGTGTTACGTCACCATTAAGTTGTGGAATTCCTTCATTCTGAACCAGAACACAAATACAGATCAATCCATCCATGCCTGGTTTCCCACTAAATCCCACTTGTATGCTTGTAATAACCATTTTATCATAAAATAATCATAAGTGAACTCTAGACTTTATAATAAAGTTTCCTGTGTTTTTTAGTCATTTACTACTTATTACAGCAATCTCTGATGAGTCAGTTTAAGTGCTGGGAGTAAAGTTAAATCATCTTTCCTTTCTCACTTACTCCCAGTCTAACATAAACTCGCCCGCAGTTCTTTATTATATTCATCCTTATCTTTTTCCTGTTATGTCTGCTTATCTGCCCTCATGACCTTGTCTGCTCTTATGAGCCAGCATCACACATATCTGTCTTTTTCTGGAAAAAAACATTCTGGAGATAAATGTTAAGTATGTGTGTAGACAGCAATAATAAGTCCGACAGAGAGCATGTGTTTGATGTGTCTAAAAGTATATACAAAAAGAAAGAATAGCGATTGCTTTAGAAAGATTCACAGGCAGTTTCAATGCACACTTCAAGACAAACTTGCCAGGTGAATAAGTTTGGTTTATCAGATCTAAAACACGTTATAACACATTTGCCGTTCTGCCACTTCATTCCACTTTGTGAACGTTATCTAGAGCAATGAAGACATTCTTCACAGGCAGTCGTCATAATATACTGAACATTCACGCCTTTACTAGTAACTATATTGCGCAAACAATATGAACCCAAATGAATAAAGGCGCAATCTGAAATCTGTTTTAAGATCTAGAACAATCCCTTACAAACAGAAAACGTTGGAATAATAGTGTACCAGTGTAAACAGCGATCAAAGAACAGTCGAGCTTAAAAAACGTTCAAACTATAGTTTACTATAGTAACACGTTTTAATTACAATGAAAGCCATCATAAATTCATAAGTTTGCTAAAAATGTAAGAAAATGTTAGATATTATTTCAGTGTTTTACCTTACCCATATATCATTTGCGTTTGTCTTCATCTTTAAAATAAAGAAAACAGTTGTTGACTGTTTTTAACTTATTTCCTCATTACTTTTGTATTATTTGCCGGCCTAGACTAAAATTATTCTAACTCGTCCGACTGGAACAAATGATCTTAGCGCATCACCTCCAAAACAACGTTAATGCAGTTTGGGTGCGGTTATTTATTAAAGTACAAATCCACACAGTAATATTATAACAGCAGATCTCACATATTGTACTAAAATAAAGGTAGTTTACTTACAAAACAATTGCTGAGAAGCCCACATGTCTGATTCTATGTTTTTGTAACTATGCGGCTTATATTTAAGGGTCCGCTGGGGTTCATAGCCAGACTGCAACAGTTTGAAGCTTTCGGTCAGTGATACAGAAACGCTGCGCTCAGGCGCTTTTTGCGGTCGCTGGGTAGCGCACCATTGTTACTGAACACAATGCAGCCAGGGGCCCGATGGGCTGGAGGTGAGGACGCCGTCCCGGATTTTAATTTGCCTTGATTTATATTGATCCTGGTCGCTAAGATGTTCATCGAACACCCGATATACCTCGTCAGGTGTGGATGTGTTATAAAACGAGGGATGAACTCCGCATGTTGCACATTTGACTCATGCAAATCTCAAACAAGGACGTTTCCTACTGATCTTGTGAACAGTTCAAGGTAGAAAGTTTGTAACGTTCTTGGCTGAGCTTCAAGGCCAAATTCTGAACAACTGGTTTTTCTTTGTTTGGAAGAAGCAACATTACATCTCATATCTTTACGTGGTTTCACATCATAGGACTTCCTAAACAAGTGAGAAAATGAGATACTGTTGTGTCAAGTGGAGGAAAAGAAAGGAGGTTGGGGGCCTAAAGTCAAAGTTCATGACCTGGCATTGACTTTGTGGGAGCAGACAGAAAAAGAGGTTTGTTTTTTGCTTTGGTATGGGATGTATGGGAAAGAAAGGCACAGTAATGCACAATAATAAAATAATAGACACATCATTATTGTCACACATCATTATTACTCACAGTGTCTTCAACAGTGAAATGCTTTTTAAATTCTATACTAAACTTGTACTATATTTGTAATATTACTATATTTGTAATACTATGTTTTTGATAACTAAAAAGTTATCAAAACCATTGTCTCTCACAGGTATAACCAATCCTGTATACATACACATCTGCTAACCACCACAGCAAATTTATACAATATCAATGACACACATCTCTTTTCAAATCATGTTTTTATTCCTAATATTAGATGTAGATACACAAGTCAACAAACAAGTCTTTCTTGTTTATATCAGTAATGAAAAATGCTCCACAGCACACTTGCCCCATGTGGCGGGGTTTGGTATTACAGACGAAAACTCAACAGCAGGAATAAGCTGCAGTTTTACACCAGGTGCAGTTGCAACAGTAGTAATTTTAATAATAGTAATATTTATAATGACTTTTATAATAATAATAATAATAACAACAATAACAGAGAATAGTAGTGATATTAACAACTCAGATTTAAAATCAGATGAATGGAATCAACATTCTTTAATAAACTGTATTTTTAATGGATTTGGTGCGATTGTTTTTGAAGACGCATTAAAATGCTGCAAAAAATACTACTCCTAGATGAAGAAATAAAGAATCTGCTTAAAAAAAGATTATATCTAATGTAGTGTGACCACTCTGAGGTCACATCACTGAGTGATCTTTTCCCATTGGGTTCACTGCATGAATGTATTGCAAAATAACTTCATCTTTCATTCTCCCTATAATTTCTTTCACCAGTGCAGAAATTCACATAAATGGACTCAATTATCAAGATACTTTACGTGCCACAAGATAACCGACCAGCTATCCAGAGTGAAAAGAATGTCAAAAAAATAGGGCACAAAAAAGGTAAAGTTAAATTCTGGTACATGAAGTAATTGTGATATAGAATAAGAAAAAAAATAAGAAAACAGCATAAATAGAGACATGAACTGTATCCTAATGCAACACTTAGCGTGCAGTCTCAGACTTAACTGTATTTAGGCTCAGGCTAAACAAATCAATTTAAAACTCATTAACAGAATTCTGCATGAACAGAAATACTGGTCTACAACTACATCATTCTACCTCAATGGAGCTTTTATCCTTTAGTATATAGAACAGACTAGAGAATGTTTCACTATGGCGACTTGTATAACAAGATTTACTGATTCCCTGAACTGATTCACTTCTAAACAGAGCAGAAAATAGGTTTGGGTGCCGCTGTCTAATCACTAAAAAGAGTTTCACTGGTTGTTTCTGTGGGCTGGACCAGATTTAATAGCAAGTTAGTGTCAGTTTCCTTCACATAACTATCAACAGCAATAAAAAAGGTTCAGCTTTCTGTTAACTGTGTCTACTCACCCCTTAATGCGTCTACAAAGATGAATGACATGACTGAAGTGTAAATGGTTCTACAGTCCACATCTCACAGGAAGGGGCTTCATTGTATGACGTCAAAGACCTCACACTAATAGTAACACACCAAGGCAAGCTTTCTCACAATCACTGAAAAATCTTTATCCTACAAAAATACTGATTTCATGCCACAGTGGGTACACTTGTTACCAATACATAATGCTCTTTTATAACTGCAAAAGTATATTCGAAATCCTGTCTGGTACAGTAGTTTGCCATTGAACCTGTCTCTATGTACGGAGATAATTCTCTCCTGCCTCGTGAGTAAAAAAACCTGCAATTATATACTGTACGCTGTAAAAATGTCACATTCCTTGAAGGAAGATAATTTGTAACTTGTGGTGTACAAATAAAGGGAACAGATTATCTCAATCATCATAAATGGGGGAAACTGTTGATTTGGTCCACACTAAGAATACCACTTTGTTTTTATGCAATGTTTTACCACATTCACAACCAATATACCTGAAAACAATCACTTCCTTCTATACACACACATACACACACACACACACACCTAAAAATACAGCATCAATCCTAAAAGCATCACTGACATTAATTTCAGCTTCAGCTGTCAGAAAAGAGATTAATCCCTGTAAAAATATTGAAAGTGTTGGTTTAAGGGGGAGAAAAGCATGTGAGCTTGTATGTCTGTGAAATCAATTTCCCTGAAATCAATTTCAAGGAACCTTTAAAAGGAAACCTGGTCGACTATGTATTCAAATCAAACCAACGAGAAAAGAAAGAGTAAAGAACACGTGTCACTCCTCACAATTTGTTAGTTTAATGTTGGTTTGTGCGATCAGTGATTGTGTTTCGTCTGTTTGCTTTAAGCAAAAGTAAAACCAAAGTCCAACCACAGCATCACGCCTCGAATGCCAATCTTTACCACAAACGCTTTTCAGGTTTAAGAAAAGACAAAAAAATAAAGAGGTTATGAACTAAAGAATCAAGCCACACAATGAGGAAGCTCAACGTATCTCTCAATGGGAATTAAACAGAGAATAGATAGAAAACTGACTTCAAAGATAAAAGAGAAAGTAAAAGAATTATAAATAGTATGTTTTTTTCTTCACCTTGCAAGCTTCTCAAAAGAAAACAATGCTCCTAAAAAGCATTCAACACAATCCTATCAAAAAAAAAATAAATGAAAGGAAAAATTAGGCCAGAATAGCCACAGATGAAAAAAGATCAGCACAAATTTAACCTTTGACCCACGGCCTTCTTTTTGCTTTGTCCTTTTTAAACACGACTCATACCAACTATACTTACAATTTCTTTAAATATTCCATTTTAAATTGACTCCAAAACACAACAGCAAACATCAGTAATAATATCAATAACAATTAAATCTTTCATATTAGTATAACCAAAAATGTTTGTGGTCTTTTACAAAGAAAGTTAGAAGTTGAACAGAAGACAGAAAAGGAAATAATCAGGGAAAAAAAGACAAAATAGCACTCTTGTTTTTTTAAATATTATAGAATGGAATAGCTGTCAAGTTCAAAATTATTTTGAGAAAAAAACTTTGGAACTAGCAAACCAGAACATTATGAACTGAAGCTTCTACTGCATTGGCTGTTGGTCTGGGAGCTGGTCTTGGTCAGGAACGTTACCCCTCTTCTCCTAAAAAACGCCCCATTAACAGAGCTCAGCCTGGGAATTTACTACAGCGCTGGCCAAAGGCGGCATGACAGCTAGGAGGTGAGATTAAACAGGATCCATGTGTGACATCAGACCAATTAAAAAAATGAGTGGGAGAAAAAAATGGTAAATGTGCTGCAATGTGACATGCAAGTTTTCTTCCCCGATTGCTAACATTTTGAGTGTCTTTTGAGTGTCGACAAACTTCCAGCTGTTGTTTGGCTAACTGTCGAGATCTGCGGCGTTTATTTCTTCTTGCCAAAGAAACTGAAGCGTTTCTCGCGGTCTTTCTCTTTGCCATCTTTGTTGCGCATGGTCACGCCTCCTGCTTCGCCTGAGCTGGGGGAAATAGGTGGCATGGTCATCGCCCTGCTGAGGCCCCGGTTGCCACCCGGTGAACGTTCGCCAGAGAACAGGGTCGATTGGATTGCTCGAATCCATAAACTCATCTCAGCCTGACAGACAGAAGGATTGCATCATAATGAGAATGACAGCAAAGTTTTTATAGTTATCGATATACAGAAGTACAATATAATACAGAAATATGAGATCTCAGTTTCCTGTCAAACTCACCTCATCTTTTGCTTGAAACAAGAATTCTTTTCCATCTCCAAGTCTGTAAATTTTAAAATACTGGTTACATGCTAAACATTTTAAGTAACTGTATTAATCTGTTAGAGTACTTGTAGTTGAAATACAATTCCCCATATCATTCTCACCTAAGTTTAAATACATGTTTCCTCTTTTTGTAGTCGTGGGCGACCTCACAAACGGCCTCGCTGAGGCTGATGGGAACTTCTCCGTGGTAAGGGATTCCATTAGAGGCACTCTTGTTGTCCTTATAAAAGCCTAGACTGCCTTTACGTAATACACAATATACATTCTGCCACGATCTACAAACACAGAGAGGACACC